>QVOA01012940.1:0-114512 GCA_014825685.1 Pseudomyrmex cubaensis
GAATTATTCATTATTGCGAGAAGAATTACTTAGGCATATCGGGCTGTATGTATGTATGTGTACACTCCGTTCGATACGATTGGATGAGAAAACGAGTGGTCAGAGTGCGAAGTACGGAAACGGCCATGTTCGCAAAACGAGATGCATTTATTTTGCATCTTGATATTGCGAGAGCTCAATAAAAAATTGTAACAAAAAAATACAAACGCTATAAAAGAACGAATAAGTATAATAAAAGCCAATTTTGAGCAAAAATGAATACGTAAACATATTTTTGCTCAAAATTGATCTTTATTTAAAAAATTGTGAATTTTATAAGGGAGTTAAAATGGATAATTTATATTTGAGATGCAAATTAAAAGCATCTAAGATGAGTTTTCGAGTTGAAATCAATTCGAATTCCTATGCGTATTAATTTACACGCTTTAAAATTATATTTGCACGTCCAGCATATTGATTTATATTGATCGTAAACTATCTGCTGTAAAAAATTTTGTTATTTGCCACCTCGGCATCTGTTTTGAAGTAACAGATGCCAAATTATGGCTTTACGTGTTTAAAATTCATAAAGATAACTTTTATTGCGCATTAATTGCCCGCGACACTACGACGTACGTGCAAACTAGTTTCTCTTTTGACATTGACATTCAAGATTTACGATCGCGCATTTTTTCAATAATAACCCAGTAATAAGTAATTGAATTTTGTTCTTGTTTTTCGCATGTAGTAGCGTTTCACAGGTTGAACAGGAACGTCGGCCGAGCGAGAAAACGTACTCGCGATACGATTTTGACCGGTCTAGGGGAACCGGCCGGACCGTCGCCGCCAAGCGAGGCGCCGATTTGCATTTTATCGGCGGGAGATCGGCCACAAAAGTGGAACGAGTCGTTTTTGTCCGACACGAAGAGCCAGGGCGAAACAGAGTGTGAATAAATTCCAGGCCCGCGTTTTACCGGGTGGCTTGGCCGGCGTGCCACTTCGTGGTGCCACGGCGCTTAATTGCGCGCCGTGAATGAGCGGGCGATTGCGCGCCGATAACGCGTATCATTGCGACGGTGTCATCTCGCGCGCATACATATACCGGAGCTTAATTTGCACGATCTTCGCTCTCTGTCGACGACGTGTGTTTACAGCGCACACAAGAGAAGCGTAGCACAGAACTGCGATTATATAAACGTGGAAAAACTCGATTTCCGAACGAATCACGCGGCGCTGTGCGCGTAGAAAATCGCACTGCCTTCATCGTTAGAATCTAATTAACTGATTGAATTTAAAAACTCATAAATTGTATGTACAAAATGTATGTACAAAATGCAGACAGTCTCTCATATCAATGAAAACGACTTCAGGTTGGAATTAGTTTTTCACATAAGAACGCACTTTTTTGTAACAGAGTCTCTAATACATTGAATCGCGTAATTAAATCGGGTATGTAACGAGCGTTAAACCGAGCGGTAATAAACGGAGTCGTTAAAAGCACCGTCGGAGTATCGGCAGATATTAATTTATCGCTGAAACGCGATAAGGTTTTTATTTCACAAATGGAAGCTACAAAACAAAGAAGAATCGAAAGAAGGAATCGCTTCGTTGAATACGCAAAGATAACTCACAAGTCAGAATTATCGAAGAATAATTATCACATTCCTCGAATTCTTTTTTTTCTGCAATCTCCGCGCGATTAGAAATAACATAAAAGAGTTAGAGTGTGTCGCTACGGCCCTGGCGAACGGACCTCCACGTCATTAGGGCAGCTCGTCGGGAGACGGAGGGGACTTCTAATGGGTCCCTTCCCTTTCTTTGTCTCGCTCCGTTCGACTCTTCCTCCGGATAGTCCTTCTCCTTCTTTCACCTTTCTTCGTCCCGTCCTTCGGTCTCAACACGGGTTACTCTCTCACGCGATACCACGGCGTTACCGGTTGCGATGTACACCTACACCCAACGATGGAGATAGCAAGACGGATCCCGGAGAGAAGACGGCGAATCGCTTTGTATCTTCGTCTTCTAGTTCTAATGCTAATTCGTATCAATCATCACACCGAGAAGTCTTGTCTCCATATTTCTCTTAATGCAATTGTTTTTTTGCGAAAAAACGTTTTTTTACTTTTTGTTTTAATAAAAAAATTACGACGATGTAATTCGCAATTTACAAAACGCTCTTTGACCCAGTGACTCTAGAAAGTTTGTTTATTGTAAATCGCCGCTTCGCTCGCGTCGATGCGGATAATCCGTTCTTCGAGTTAACGCGGTTGTGAGCAATTAATTGCTACACCTGTACCGAATGTGACGAAAAGAAAAGAAACGACGTTGTATATGGCATTATCTTGAAGCGTAACGGTGTGTGGGGGTCTCGTAATTCTACCGAGTCACGGCGAAATCGGCTTACATAAACTTAGGCAATCCCGAGCAAATGTATTTAATTAAGAAGTCTCGCCATCTACTAATAATATCTCTTAGCGCGTAATTTATTTTTAATTCTTATATTTCTGCGCAAATTCTCTCTCTCTAGGCGTTACATCATTAAAATTATCATACAAAAACTTGTGTAAAAGCTATCGTAAAACAGTCCATAACGATTTTATAAGCGCGTCGATTATTTTTAAAACTCAGGAACTGAATGTTTTTCTGTTATTTTTAGTTTTACTATATCGCGAGAGAGAGATGACATTAAAAGTTCGAGTGATCACGTCGTGAAACCCGGATCATCATCTATGGAAAAACACCATCTCCGAGAAGAGCTTGAATGCCTTAACGGCGCTAGAAAGTGTGACCGCGACTTTCCGTGAAGTTTAGAGCGGCAAACCGCTTTTTCCACACAGATCTCCCGATTTTACGTAATGTTCCGAGAGCGTTGCGCGTTTTTCCTATACCGGAGCAAGAACTCACACACACACACATACAATCTTAGCACGCTAAGATCGTTACGAAGCTGTGTGTTTGAACCCTCTACACCGCCATCAACCGCAGGTTCTCGTTACCTCTATCTTCGCTCCCTCCTGGTTGCCTTCCACACAGACATATGAGACTTTTACTGACTCGCATATACGTCGCATACTCACACACTCGCTTTACTTACTCGCTTCACCCACTCGCTCACTCACACACATTCGCTCGCTCGCGCGCACACAAGCAAGCACACGTTCACTACCTGACGAGAACTCGAGCTCGGCCAGTCACGTGGCTACCGATCGCGAAGGATGTTTGTGGGATCGCAAAGTCAGTCTGCGGCAGTCGGTCCGTTGGGAAAGAGAGAATAGAAGCGCACGATCGTGCAAAACAGAAAAGGAAGAAAAGAACAGGAGAAGGAGATACTGGATCGGGGATACCGCCTTGAGGTCTCAGGATCGTCGCTGCTCTAGCTCTACCATCGTCCGTCCGGTGCGCGTCGTCTCTCGGATCGTTCGCGTATTGTTCGCGGTGAGCGGGAAAACCTTTATCAAGGAT
The DNA here is from genome assembly GCA_014825685.1 of Pseudomyrmex cubaensis. Lineage (NCBI taxonomy): Eukaryota > Metazoa > Arthropoda > Insecta > Hymenoptera > Formicidae > Pseudomyrmex > Pseudomyrmex cubaensis. Next base: position 3,442 of record QVOA01012940.1, read on the forward strand.
TTTGGGAGTGCCACAGGTTAGAGAGATCGAAAAGTGTTTCGGAGCTGATGGTGGAAAAAAAACGCGCGTTTAATGAGACGAATTAGAGTTGCTGATCTGTTTGTGCGTTAGAAAGCGCGAAAATCGTGTGATATTTTGGTGTATCGAAACATGGATGCGCACACATTGAGAATTCGATCGCGAGCTTTACATGTCGCGAATTATCCTCATAAAAAATCAGTATTCATGTGACGCTGTGAGCCAGGTCGCCGTAGGATCGACGGAAAGTCGTTCGCGCGCTTCTCAAAAAGAAAGCACGAGCGATCGAGATAGAAAGGCGAGTATCGAGGCCGTAACACACCATCTCGGAGAGCATCCTGAATGAAACTCGACAAGGAAGAAGCAAATCCGAACCCGTAAATGTCTCTCGTCTGAAGTCGAGGACTACAATCTGACATTATTGACGAATCAAACAACTTGGTTCCCGGATAAATTCTAAATGCGGAATTGCGTTAGCGATTTCGCAAGGACTCGTTGCGGTCGCACGTAATAGAAGAGAATTTTAGGAAATTGAAGACACGCCGCGCGTCTCTCGGTGAACGAACGTACGTCGCGATTCTCACGGAATTGTATGCAAAATCGCATCGGCGATATCGCGCGCGGCATCGGCGTTGATCGCGACCCGCTTACGAATAAAGAGGACGAAGTGGACCCGAGGGGAGAAACGAAAGAGAAGAGGCGAAAGAGAAGGAAACGGGCAACGAATCGAGGGTATACGCGCGGCGGCGGCAAGATTGCAGTGATTTCGCTGGCGCAACACGCTCTCTGTGCAAAAGCATGTGGCGACATTGCACAACATCGCCGTCATCCCTGATTGGCATTTAACGTGTGCGCTCGTTCATGCGTTCCGAAGTGAAAATTGTTGCGCGTACATCGACAAGACAAACTGCGAGGAATGTTTTTCTTTTTTGTAACAAGTAGTCATCGTTTTATTTGCGATCGATGACGCGACTCCAATCGTTGCAAATATTGAGTCAGACTTTATTTCTGAAATTTGAAGGAGCGACGAAATTTTGCGAATGACAGAACACCGCTTCAGGCGCGACAGGTTTGCCGAGCACACAAAACGCTTTGCTCATTGAGGTGTTTTACGACATTTCTCGCGTTCCATCGGCTCTCATCGGAGCCGCGCGCATTGCAACGAGCGCGATAACGACGGCGATAAACGCGTCACTTATCTTGGGAAAAATCTGTCAGAACGCATTCTTCGTACGTTACTCGTGAAGTGAATGTACAACCTAGCGTTGTGGATAAGACGCAAATGTGTTTCTCAAATTAGAATGAATTCGAGAGTTAAAATGCGATTAAAGCAATAATACGGGATTATTGCCTACATTTACGGACTTTCTTCCGAATTTATTCTAACAGTGATGTTTCGTGCTTCAAAGTGCTGTGTGTATTTTTACACCGTGCATTTCATTTTTACGTCGTATACATAGAAATGATGCAACGTTAGTGGAATGCGATTCCAACTAATCAGCACGTTGAAATTTTCCACCGAAGAATTCTATTCTGAATTTAGTGCCAATCTATGCTGAGACGTTTTGCAGTGTCGTGTATGTATGTATACGTACTTTCATGCACATTAGCGTGTCGTCAATAATGAGCAGTTGTGCGATTTAAAAAGTGTACGGAATGCAGTTGGCTAGTCAGAGGCCTCACCCGCCTCCGGTGCCACCTCGGCCAAGCCGGCAGGTGGTTGCCGAGGCTCTTAAAAGGTCGCCAAGGCCGCCCTGTCCTACCAGACAAGCGCCGCCACCGCCGAACACGAAGCCCTGGAGATCTGATCAAAATCAAGTACGACAAAAACAACAAATACAACAGCAGCAGAAACAACAACAAGTACAGCAGCAACAGGTGGGCCCAACAAGCGGACGCACGATTGTATACGAATCCAAAGAGTGTGCGAAGGACAGCAAGGAAGAGAACGTGCTCGATGACAGGAGTCAACAAGATCGCAAGCAAGATGCGATCGACAAAAGTGTCGAAGAAAATCGTCCGGAAAACGAGGGCAAGATCGCCGCGTCTCATCACGAGATCTGTGCGGAGAAGCTCTATCCAACGGGAAACGTGCCGGCAAACATCGTACGAAAGCATAATAACAATTTAACCGAGGACAGGCGGCCTCAGCGCAGGCCGGATATTCGAAAGAACACTTGCGGTCAGGCTGTTTTGCCAGATCCTCGAGGACGATGCAAGGATTCTCCCGGCAAAGATCAAGAAAGGACTAATACTATTAACTCGGAGAAGGTCGAGGTGGCGGCAACGACGAAGCCACCGGTGGCCGCCAGAACTGTCAACGTGTCCTTCGAGGACGAGCGTCGCGAATCGTTGTCCAGTCCGGATTCTGTTGGCGGGCGCGTCACGGTGAGTCACGTGGAAAAATGCAAGTGCGGTCCAGAGAGAGACGCGAACGGACCGACGCCTGCGTGCAGAGTGTGTCTCAGCGAGCAGCAGCAAGAAGCGTCCTTGGCGAGTGCAAAAGCTGCTGGAAACGTAGACGCGGTCGTATCCTCGATCAAGGGATTCGCGAACGTTCCGAGCGTGGACCGTGTCGCCACTACAGTGCTCGTCGTCGACGAAGCAGAGCGTAAAATCACGCCCAGTGATCACGAGGACGGCAACAACGACAACGACAGCGACAGCAACATCCATCAGCAGGACTGGCTGGAGGAAGGAGTCCGTTATTCTTCCACGCAGATAACTCTGCACGGAGACGACATTGGCGGCGACGCCGACAAAGATCGCGTCAATGGTTATTACGATCATCACGAGGAGGAGAGGATCACTGATCTCGATTTCATTAGGTAGATCATACTCGTGTAATAATGGAGAAAATTGCGATCGTTTGTTATCGATGGATTTTAACTCGCTGTCGTGATATAAAGATTGATTGTGAATTAGAAACTTTATTATATTTGTCAGATATAAAAATAATTGATTTATCTGATATGAAATGTTGTACACGAATTCATTAAAAAATGATCTATGGTGTAACGACACCATTGGACTCATCAAAGTGCAATGATGTTAACGGCGTATTAATTAAGTATCGAGGAGTCGTGATATCAGAGCCAAGAGCTGCAGCGTCGTTGTGCGCGCGTTGATCTGGATTCAGCGATTCGGTGCATTTAGGAATGCCGCACCGCTTTCTCGCGTTGCACGATAAAGCACCGCGTCAACCGGCCGTAAAGCAACTGCTTGTTAGCGCAACTGGCGTTTAAAAAAGCGCACGCTCACGCCATTGTTTTTTATTTCATCCTTGACCAGTCCTCAAATCCTTTTTAATTTTCTCGGTTGTAAAATTATAACACACTTACCGTAATTGTGCACTTGACTTTCACATATTAGAAATTATACAATATAGTGTAAAAAGCATTAAAAACATATGTGTTTATCGAAGAGATAAGTTTATCGCGATATGTAACTTATTGGCAAATTTCTCTTATCGATTTTATTGATAAGTTTTACTGAAAATTTATATCGCATCGTTCCTTTGTCTTATTGTTTCCAGTATACAAGAACGAATCGCCATGTCTTCCCTGCAAGGACTACCTCCGTTGCCGAGAAGTCTGAGCGGCTTCAATCTCAGCGGACGCGGCGAGAACGGCGAGCCACCTCCACCGCCCACGAGGTCGTCCAGTAAATCCCAAAGAGGCGGTAAAACGTCGTTGCAGTCGTCCTCGTCGAGACCGTCGCCACCTGCCAGACAACTCACCACCCTAGACACTCAACTGGCTGTGCTGAGAAGAGAAATGGTACTCGTTCGCGAATTATTTGCACTCTTCTGCAGAAAGAAACGCGATCTCTCGTTATTTCGATGAGGAACACACATATGAAATGCAAGTTACAGAGAGAGGAATGAGGATCGCATTTTGTTACAAGCTTTAAAATGTAGCTAGGTAGAAAACAGCAGCATCGACAATTTGCTAGCATTGCAAATTGCCGAAGCTGTTTAAAGTAATGTTTGAAATTGCGCATCTTTTAACGGCAGCCATTAACTTCAATAGAAACCATTAGTCATCCGTTGCAGCGCGAAACGCGTTTACGAGTCTACCGGGAAAATTCCACGAATATGCGTGTAAATTGCTTGTTACGATTTAAAAACGACCGTCGAGATACTTCCGCTCCGATCAATCGTCACGGATGCAATGCGTGTTAGTCATGTGATTCTCAATTTCTTCGCGTTAGAATTCATGCAATATTTAACAAGTTGCTTACTTTTTAATTTCACATATTTCAAATTTATTGCACAACAATATTTTGCAAACTAATTGAACGTATTTTTCTTTGTGCTGTTTTTCTTTTTCGTGATTTACAATTTTCCATTTCAAATATATTTGTTTTCATTTTTTTTTTCTTAATTTCTTTGTTTCCCGTGAGTTATTTTTTGTGACCGTCGTATGTCACAAGTTCTCGCTGTGCTGCTTACCCTCGATAGTTCATCGCGTTGTCAGTCTGAGCACGTTTCGCCCGCACAGTCGTCGTTTTCCACTCGCGTTATTGTCCCCCCTCGGTCGGCTTCTATCTTTTTCTTTCAATTCTTCCGCGTCTGTTTGGGCGAATCGACCGACCCGTTACTTCGAGGCCGCGATCGCGCGCGTGTGGGATAAAATAATTGAGCGCGATGAACATATATATATATATTTTATGCGTGGGAAGCATAAGCGGCGAGGGAAATCGGAGCATCGTATCGGAACGATAGAGAAAGATAGCTGATAGCGTGTAATGTGTTTGCTTTTTGTTATGCAGACACTCCTACTTTTTGATAACAATTACGTTTTTTTTTTTGCGAGTTTCCATTTGCTTCACAGTTGCGCATCACATATTCCTCTCTGTGTTGTTGCGAGAACGCGATTAAGATCCTATCTGGGAAATTATGTGTTTCGAATATCAAAGCGAATTCTTGATATTGTCTGCAGAACTTTCACAGACGTTTTAATCTTTGACATCTTTCTTCCTACGTATAACAAGAGATCTTCCGCGTATCCTACTAACCCGGCGATCGTACAAAATTATTGCCGCACGAAAGCGACCATATTCGCTCGGCGATCTTTCCGAAATTAGCTGTAACGGGACCTCGTGTAGGATCTGTTCGAGGAAGAGAGAGAGAGAGGAGCGCGTATCCGTCTTGTATCTCCATTCGCGACAGCATCTCTCGACGTTCTCTCGCGTAGATACTCGAGTTAGGTTAATAATTTAATAGTCAATCCAGACACGCGAGGACTGACACAGCCGCTCCCACGCTGCGTTCCCTCAGGCATCCACTCTCCTATACACGGATCTCCTTTTTCTTCTTCGGTCGCTTTCTTTCACCTTCGTTCTCTCCTCCAATTCTTCTCTGCTTTATTCCTTCTCCGTCGAACTTTCCGTCGTCGACCTTTCTCGTGGTCTCTTCTCCATTCTCGTTTTGCGTCTTTCCTACGCAGTTCGCCGCCCTCCGTTCTCGTGATCAGCCGGCCGCGCCGAGTCGCTTGGAAATGCGTCATTTTAGCCCGTAAATCACGAGGTAACATTTACCTTGACGACCGTATGGTAAAAGTGAACGTATCTCGCAGAACAGACATATTGCAATTTCTTACAACGAAATTTTAAAGAGCGAGCGATGTGTGAGAAAAGATCACGGATGAGAGAGAGAGAGAGAGAGAGAGAAGTGGAAGAGGAGGCGATAATTTAAGTGACAATGTAGGAGTGCCAATTTTTTCTTGCATTTTCTGAATGTTTACTTGAAAAATAACATTTTATTGAATATTTTGAATTTATACACGGGAGAAAACTGATGTTAAGTCAACAACGTCAGTTTAATTGAAATATATCTTGTTGATGAAACATCAATATTAGTGAACTATTTATTTTTGTAGCAGCTCGTGACGTTAACTTTAATTGAAGCAACTCCGTTTTTTCCGTGTATATGTATAATAGATATATATAGTTTATATAACTATTTTCAATTAAAATCGCAAAAAATAGATTTTACAAACGTCAGTTTTATATGTTTATCTAAATACGCACACACAGAGTATAACGATTATGATCTCTAATTTGAATCATTATTTTCTCGTTTGCACAGTTCGGCTTGCGACAACTCGACCTCTCGTTGCTGTCCCAATTATGGTCCCTGAATGAGTCGATTCAAGAGTTCCGACAACTGCTGCAGGAGCAGGAGGACCGCGCGCCTTCGCCGTCGCCCAGCAGCGAGGAGGGCGACGACACGTCGTACGGGACACATCCGCCGCCACCTCCCAGGCGACCGGCACCCACGTTGCATCATCATCGACCGCCACGACCGCCCCGGCCGCCTAGGCCGTCCGCTAGTGACGAGTCGCCGTCAAGCGAAGAGTACGGAGCCGTTTGACATATCGCTACTGAGAAGAGGAAGTACTCGAGAAGGTCCCGGTCGTCCCATCGCGCCTAGAGCGACCGTATCTTCGAGTACGAGAATAACCTCTCTCGAGAGATTTCAGCATAATAAAACTACAACATTGCGACGCGACGCAATCGCGGATATCTCTTTCTCTTTCTCGATATCCTGTTGGTGATTCAAAGATTTGTTACGGGAAACAAATTGTCCGATTGTGAGAACTGACTATTCACTAATTTTGTTTAAAGTACCTGCGATATTTCTCAAAAGGTCGTTCAAGAAATTGCGATTTACGAGACTTCACGATTTCGACTGACAATATTCGTTGGCATTAAATCGCGAGCGAACGCGCGATACCTATTGCGTATATTATTGTCTGAAAAAGCCACTCGTGAGTTGTCACTTGAAATTACGAACTTTGACGTGACAAAAGATTACCGAATTTGTAATTGCTATTGCGCGGAAGTTGTGTAATCGCGCATGTCGGATAACAATTGCTTTACAGACAGAAAACTATTGCTTTGCTAATCTACCAACAGACCACTTCCAACATACGTTTCAAGACAGAAGTGAAAACTACCAGAAGCAAGAGGGCTGGACGCGTTCACTTTGACACGTTGCTTCCCTCTCCATTTGTGATAGCGCTCGAAGGGGCCTTTGATTAATCGCAATTGCACCCGTTTATGAACGTGAATTTCTGAGACTTCGGAGAGCAATCATAACAGATCCGAGCCTGCTATGTAGTACGATTCTTTTTTGGTATCGTAAAGATGGACTGAAAGATTCTTTGGTGTCGAAAAAACTAATCAATAAATCCGAAGATGTTCGGTGTCTCTTTTTTCATCGTTTTTTATACTGTTGCGTCTATGACCTGCAAAATTGTGTCTTCGACACCGGCTTACTTGTGCTGCTAAAAATACCGTACACGCAAAACAGAAGAGAAGACTTTTAACGGTCCTTGAAAACTCTGATGAAAAACACGTAATTTTCTTACGCCATATACGCTGTAGACATATCTCCGAGATTTTTTTTTTTTTTTTAATCAATATTAATTCATTCGCGGCATTTGTCTTCGCGCGTACAGTATGTAAAACCAAGATTCTGAATGTTTTTTTTGTTTTCCGGCGTTCATAGATTAGACTACGAGCTGTATATAAAAATATATAAAATATTACGCAAAATAAATGAGACTTAATTTAAATACACGCTTAATTTAAAATCATTGATCCATATCTGTTGCATTGTGCATTTGCATAATGTACATATGTAGCTGGAAGGAGTTTCTTTACAGGATACTTAAATAATGTTTGCGATACGTTTGTGTAAGACAAGATAGTAAGAACTATGAGGAAATTTGATAAACTATATGAAATTGTTGTATCCGATAAGAAACATTTTATTCAGAACTTGATAAAATGAACAGGAAAATCATTTTTATTGTGTTACAAAATAGAATAAAATAAAGCTAATTAAAAGTAAATATGCATGCAATAATAACTGCTACCTCGTTAGTTTCCTTCGTCATTGCGGCGATAAAATTGTTACAAAACCGACTAAATATAATTTATATAATAGATCAGGCTCAGTGATATCTCTCAAGAATTCAATAAAGGAAGATCATTAAAAAAGTCGACGCAAAGATGTAGATGCGCAAATAAATTTTGTTTTCTCTCTTAGTGACCTTCTTTTATTCAAAAATATTAACTGTAATAATAAATTCTCAAATTTATCTTGCATTATATAGTGCGTGTAGTGCGTGTACACGATTAATTATTCTGTTAGTTTTCTTTGTGATTTATATAATTCGATCTTTCTATTTAAACCATGATAGAAACGAAAAACTGACAACCGCAATGTGCATTTCATGCATTATCCATCCGGTCACGAGGTACGCGACATTTTATTTGGTACATGATAAAATCGTAAATATATAACATGTAAATATAAAACAATAAAAAAATAAAGAAAAGAAAGAATTTATAAAAAATTCTTATTTGCGTTACTTTCATCGTCAGATGAAAAAAACTCGTCATATAAAAATATATAAATTTATCTAGAGTAAGCGTTTTTGTGCAATCGGAGAGACCGAATTCGTCAATCGAATCTGATAACGTTCCTTCGCTCTGGATTTTGGTGATTTGACAATCTGACTAAACGCACATAATTTTGATTGTAATCGGTGAACAGTATTCTACCGTCCGTGTACAACGCCATACCGAGCGGTCGGTCCATCTCTTGAAGGCCCGGTTTGTACTCGTACAACAAGTGTCCGAGCGAGTTAAAAAATTTTATTGCATTGTGACGGGAGTCGGCAACGACAATATGCCCGTTGTCCGACATCATGACTCCCTGGGGTCGTAGAAGAGGGGATTCGTGTGACTCCTCGCCATTTTTATCCAAAATTTTGTTTCTCGATTCGCAGTTTAGTACATACGAGTCGTTCATCAAATAATTGACTATCACGATAGTGTGATGGCTAAAATCGGTGACTATCATGTTTCCTTCTTTGTTGAAGCAAATGTCCCGGGGCGAGTCCAATTTTGCCAGATCATGCGGCTTGCCACCAAACATACGTAAGAGAATTCCCTCCGCGCTGAACAGTTGTATACGGCGATTTCTAGTGTCGGTAACTGCAATCTCACAAGCGGAATTTACCGCTATTCCCCAGGGATAATTGAATTCTCCTGGCTGATCGCCACATCTGCCAAAAGCGGTAATAAACTTACCTTGCATCGTTAAAATCTGCAACACGACAGTTCTTTTTTGTATCATATTTACTAAGATTTTTGAAAAGTCCGGAAACATACACACACACACAAACTGACTTTTACTTGTAGGAAAGTATGTACAGTGCGAATTATGAATCGGTTCTGGAGGGGGGGGTAAAAGAGAAGTTCTCTTTCCCCTGTCGGCCGTCGACGGCTGGGAAGGTCAATGTGTATAGAAAAATAACTATTTTCTTTTAAAGAATCTAATATGTTACTTCTCTGATCTGATCTAATTTCATCGCAGATTTTTCAGATTTTTTAAAAACTGAATTAAAAATCATAACTACAAGCAGTGGCGTCAATACATACCTGAATGCGATGATTATCTTTGTCGGCTATTATAAGACGGTTTCTCATATCAACTGTGATACCCGCGGGACGATTAAATTCGCACGGACCACTGCCGTATTGTCCAAAACCGCCTATTAAAATGCCATTGTTCTGATAGATCTGTATGCGATTATTAGATCTGTCGCTCACTATTATATTTCCCTCTGTGTCGACAGCAACTCCCCAAGGGCGAGACAAATTTTTATCGGAGTTTTCACCGTGATAGCCGATAATCGTAACTTCTGTACTGTTGACGTAGAGATTGGTTTCTCTATTAGACAAATTTATGTTGTAATCATAATTAAGTATTGGACGTCCGTATGGTATTGGTCCGTATTGAAAGATCATTTCGTCAAATTTGGAAAAAGATTCGGTCTTGCGATCTCCAATAACGCCGGGACTTCTCGCTGACACGCTTCCCACGTTGGCGATTACAGGAATCACGTTGTTTTCCGTTCCTTTAAACGAAATCCAATTTTCCTGATCGGATCTGGATGATGTTCTTCGATTCTGACGTATCTGCCACATCTACAATTAGAAAATACAAGTTTTTATATGTAAATAATTTATACATATAAATATATATTATATATATATACATATTAAGAAACATTTTGTAATATTTGACTCGCATTGTCAACAAGGCAGTTTAAAAACGCATTAACGAATCAAACGTGTGAGCACGTGTACCGTCAGCGTGTTACGAACGGTAGCTATTGTGAGACGAGATTTGGACTAATAAGCCAATAAGCAATATAGTGTCAACCCACAAAAAATGAAATATTGAGATATTTATGTAGTATACTTTTTTAGCTATCAAAGAACATTTTTCAATCGTGTTTTTATAAACTTAAATGTTTTTATATATCAAAAATACACAAACATCTTAAAAGAAATACATATAAACATCTTTTTTTTAATCTTAAAGCGTAATTTACTCAAAATAGAGATGTGCGGTGACACTGTATTGCTTATAAGCGTCCATTCATGCCGAATTTTCGACCCAAAATATGTCAGAGCTCTAACGAACTAATGAAACATTTAATCACACTTCTTATGAGATGTAAATACAATGCTTTCTCCATTCAAAAAACAAAAAAAAAAAAACTCACCTCAGCCATGACGCGATCTTTCATCTTCAGGATCTCGCTGGGATGTGATCGCATTTCATGGAGCACGTACTTGAGCGCATGAACGGCTTCTGCCAATCGTGCTTGATCATCCCTTAAATTCGCGTATTTCTCATGAAGAGCGTCGTACTTCCACTGTCTCACTTCCGTGATTTGCCGGAACAGTTCCTTCTCTCTTTCCTCCACAGCGGACAACATTACGTGTGAAGAAAACTGCACGCTAGCTATCGCTTCCGTAGCTCTTTTATTCAGTGTTGACATATCCAACTACAAAAAAGCATAAATAATGTTTGATTTTCGAAAATGTAACGATTAAAACTCGAGAGCAAAAGAATTTTACGTCACCATCACGTCTTCCATATCGTCTGTCAGAATGTCGATTCCGCTGTAGCCTTCGTCCAAGATTTCTTCCGCTTGCAACTGAATAGTCTTCAAATATTTTGAGAAATTAGTTGTCACGTGCCCGCGACAGCAAGAGGAGACGCACTCATTACAGATTCGTTTATAGCACGTCTGACAATAAAGCAATTGAGAACAGGAATGTTCCTCACAGGGTTGCTGCTCGACATTCGTGTCGTCTAATTCTTTGGGCGATTTCAATTGCTCGTCTACTTTCTCGTCGTTGATTATTAACGACACTTCGATTAAATCCTTAGACGTACCAGCTTGTTGTTGCTCGTATGCAGACACATAACTGTGTTCCGAATTAGCTTCCGCAATTGTACAATCGATCTTCGTAATGTCTTCTTTAAAACTATCGTACGTAATATCGTAGTCGAATATCGACTGCTCTTCGGCACAATCCTCCTCTTTTTTCATCTCCCCTTCTTTCGCTTCGTCTAACATCTTTGTTGTCAGCGACAAATTCGACATGTCTCTTTGAACACTCCAAATGCCGGTCCCGGTTTCACGTTCCGGTGATTGTTCCGAAGACTTGTTCTTATGTGTCGAAGAAGCGATCTTTGCGAAAGTCATAGGGAAATCTTGTACCTGATTGTCTTGCTTGAAGTCCGAAAGAAGCTGATCGGAATACACATCCAATGTATCTTTGAATGTAAAAAAGTAACCGAAATCATCCGAAGTCTCTGACTGAAAGTCACGAAATCGTTGGCTGGCTGCGTTTTCATCCAAACAGTCCGCTTGATTGTATTCCGCCGATCCTGGCCGGCTGTTCGCCGAAGAACACGGCCGGCTGCCGTCCGAAGAGACTTGTGAAGTCGATCCCGTGCTGTTCTGACGACACAAGCTCTGAGGACGAATTTTAAAGAATGGAACTGTCGAATCGAGAATTGAAGAGTTTACCAAACACTTTGGATGTTGCAGAAATTCATCCAGAGGAGAAGACACTTCGGCGAAATGATTCGGACTGGAATCCGAAAATGATCTCTTCTGCATGACGTTGACATTTTGAATGGAATCGTCTTGCATTCCGGCCTTAGAAAAATTATACATGCGATATTCAGATAGATCAATTATTTTTACAATATTGTGCATAAAACATATTATGTATTTAACTTATTATAAAACATTTGTATTTAAAAATATTTATTGAATTGCATATTATATAACTGTTTCCGATATTATTTTCACGATATTATACATATATGTATATTGGAACGCAAAGCCTATGCATGATAAAACTAATATGAGACAAAAAAAAAGAGACATATATACCTGTACAGTATCACGGAACAAATCGCTGTAAGATCTTGACTGACTCATTATGGCAGGTGAAAATTGTTGCTCCAAGCTTATAAATTTCTTCTATTTCTGTTGAAAAATATTTTTTGTCTTTACATATATTCAAAATATACAAAAAAATAACAGAAATCTATGAACTTATAATAAATAACAAAATAAATTTCACGCTTATTTGTACAATAGAATCACGTACACATGTGACCTTCGCAAAATGTACATATCTATCTGCACACAACGTTGAAAACTTTAAATCTCTGAACTTAACGGTTTTAATATCGAATAAGGTTATAAGCTGCTGCTTTTATCTCCTTAATCAATCGTGCCATAGCACAGCAATTCGAGACAATGTAATTACTATGTTGTACAAGTTGCAATTATCTTTTTTTAATATAGAAAAGCGTTCGAAGATTCGGTTGTACTTTCTGGCATCGCGAAATATTCTGCTTCGACGAGATTAACGGTCAAAATTTTCAGCTATACCGAAGAACAAACACTCATTCCGAAAGAAAATAAGTGAAAAAACTAGTTCGACTTAATAACGGATATTAATGACGACTTAATGACGGACTTAATATTCTTAGTTTTCGGCTTGCTCTTACCTTGCTTTTAACTTGTTGCTTCTCTTTGAAACACAGCGCAAATTTGTGATAAATGTTTGTCGAATCTCCAGTCAGTTCTTGTTGTTCGCATCGAACTAACCGATTCTCGTGTTGTCCATAATAGTGTGACTCGAAACACGAGTCGAGGTCGCGAGACAAAACGAAAAGCGTAAGACGAAAATGTGCGCGCGGGAAGAGAATGATGTATTTCTTTTTTTTCTTTTTAGCAGTCGCAACACATGTATGTATTTACACATGTATGTATGATATTATAAGTTTCGATAAAACAAAGTTTAAGTTTTCTTCGATAAGATAAAAAAAAATTAACGATAAGACAAATAAATATCAAATTCTTTCATAAAATTTAGTTTTTTAAAAACTTGTCGCGTCTGTAGCTCGATAGTCTTGAATCAGGATCTGTATATAACTTCAAAAAGGGAATTTGTTTGCAAATCAGTTCAATTCGTGTGAGGATGCCACGGAAAGAGTTAAAAACTTTTGTATGTACACCATATACTTTGTATTGTTCAGATACATATATTCTAGATATATTTTTTCTTGTAGAGATCAATCTGCACGATTTGGCACTGCAATTCCCATCAAAGAGCTTTCGGTGAACTTTCACGTAAAAGAGCCGCCGATGAACGCTGCGATTCATTTACGTTTTCCCTGATTTTGACACATCTACTCTAATCGCTCTTTGCAGCGTTCATTGTTGCATTGTACGCACACACACACGCACAAGAATTATATACAGACGCATACAAGAAAAAAGCGGAAGTCAAATTCAGTTGTTGTAAATCTCTGAATTATTTCGCGCGGCCTAACTTTACAATTGCTTGAGTTAAAAATAAAATGGAGATTAAAAAAAAAGAAAGATTTTATTTTACAGGTTCTAAAAAAGCTAATGACACGCACTGTAACTGTTGTATGAGCAACTTTGTGTGATATGCAAAATGAACGTGAAGAATATTCTTTTAGTGTCTTTTCGGACAAATACACGTGTTACTTTTTTTGATTTTTACTTGGCACTTATTTATACGACTTCGTTTTTTTTTCATTTTTAGTTTATGCTTTCAACAATTTTGCTATTAGCGAGACATTAGACTCATACAGAAGAAAGCGTAATCCGTTTTTCAAACGGATAAATTCGCATCGTTGATCGTAATAATCAGGCGTTATTAGCGCGCGCGCGCGCGCGTTAAACTATGCATACAGTTTTATTTTAACAAAAAAAGAGCAACATTCTCACTTTTGCAAAAGAGAGAAAATAGTCTTAGCGAAAGATCACTCATTATAGTTCACTCATTATAGTTTATATCCATGCAACGATAGGAGAAATTGAAGAATCATCGTCACTATCTATGATCTTAGAGAACCATTGACATTAATCATTTAAAGAACATTGGAGTAAAATTTCACGTAAATTTTCTCCAATGGTTTTTTTTTTGTTTGTATTTTTAAAGAATGTAGCTTCAGTCATAACTGATGTATCGCTAAGTGGACTTGTTTTCTTCGACTTGTTTTGTATATTTAACACAGCCAAACTTAAGAATAATCATTTTAAGTAAGTAGTTTTTCTCACTCATAACGCAGAAAATATGTATATTTTTTAATACCATTTTTCGATCGTAATTTCTTTAAGTAATGTGTAATTCTACGTTAATTAACTAAAAGTATATAATATTTATATACTTTTACATATAATATATATATATTTTTTCGTATAATCTATAAAGAGAGACAAAACTATAGGTTTTTATTTTGGAAAAATTGGAACGCGATGCCATAGAGGTAGAGAAGAGAACAATCATCACATCCGTATATCTTAGAATACATTGATCGTTCTACATCAAAGATGCTTGTACTATGGAAATATATATTTATTTTATAGCCGTTGAAAGAAATATTGCAGAACTTCGGAACGGATTCGCGCGAGAGTTAATGGACTTTCATGTGACATATATGTATATATGTATATATACTGATGTTGTATAATTCGTAAGTACAATCCTATTTTATTTTTACAGCTGCATTAGTTGTATACGAGAGCATGTTGACTCAACTAGAATTTCAACTTTGAAAAACAATCTTTTACCTCTTACAAGCTATTTTTTACGTTCTCCCTCATATACATACACCCATACAAGTTTGTACTCATTTCACCCGTATGCGTGATAACGTGATTAATTGGTAGATGTTATCATCTAACATTATTAGACACGGTTATCTTTACGATAAACTCACAAGTACTCTTGTGACAATACTATAACTCGTAACATATAATAATTGTAATATATATGTATATACTTTTTATTTCACATCTTCCTCTTTACTTCTCCCTCTTCCCAGCTTAAGAAAAATTCAACGCGCGAGAAATTGAGAGATGAAAACTCGATTTTATGGATATATTTCCTCGTCTGTTCTTTTTCTTTTCAAGAAATAATAAACCGCGAAAGAAGGAAGACGTCTTTAGTTGTCAATGATAAAAAGAGTATTGGAATTACATGTAAAAATTATCGTAATTGCCAATCACATATATCTGAATTTGTTTTTTATAGTTTGTTAATTTACTTCACATAGTAATTTGTATTTTGAAATAACTTTTTACAACAAATTAAACCTTTTAACTGGATTCCTCGAATTTTATTCAAAGAATAATTTTTTAGTATTTCTCAAATAATCAACAGTCGTCATACAATGGATTAGAAAGATGTGTACAAAATTGAAATATAAAAACTCGATACAACTATATGTTAAAGCATTCTGTTTGTACAATGATTCATATGTATAAAGTTTTGGCAACACACACACACACAAATTAAAATATTACTTATAAAAAAAATAAAACTTTTTTATTTGGAGTTGGTAAAAATACTAAAGGAAATTCTGGTATTGTTATAGTATGTTACCTTACAGTTACTGTTATCAGATGAAGTCTATTTGTTTCAATTACATTTATTTATAGAAATTTATCTCGTCTACAAACCTAGACCGTCAGCCGAACATGATGGTATTCCTTCTGATTGGATTTACGTGGTTAGTCAGCTTGACTAAGCGCACGTAATTCTGGCCGTTATCGGTGAAAACTATTCTGCCGTCAGTGTGAAGCGCCAAACCGAGTGGTCGATTTATTTCTTCCAGTCCCGGATTGTATTCGTACATCAGATGTCCGAGCGAGTTGAACGCCTTGATGGAATTATGGCGGGAATCCGCAACGAGGAAATTGCCGTCGTCCGCCACGATTATTCCTTGCGGTCGCTGAAATGGTGGACTTTCTACATTCTGCAAAATCTCTTTGCTGTTGTCTCCTTTCAGGATTCTCAATTCGTTGTCGCATTGGAGTATGCGCCCCTGTTCCATATCGTAATCGATTTTCAGCACTTGATGGTTGTTGAAGTCTGTTACCAGAAGATTTCCCTCCTTGTTGAAGCAAACGCCGCGGGGTGATTCCAAATGTTTCGGGTGACTGAACATGCGCAAAAACTCTCCTTCGGCGCTGAACAGCTGAATCCGACGATTCCTCGTGTCGGTGACCGCAATCTCGCACATGGAATTAACTGCTACATCCCACGGATAATTGAAACACCCTTCTTTATCGCCGTACTCACCGAATTTCTTTAAGAACACACCTTCCATCGTCAATATCTGAAACGCGACAATTATTTGGTCACATTTGTGTACGATGACAATTTTTTAAGAGGATAATACTCGATTAAGAAACACGACACCCTACATACCTGGATGCGATGGTTGTCCTTATCCGCAACAATTATCCGTCTCTTAGCATCTACCGCGATCCCGGCCGGCTTGTTAAATTCGCACTGGCCATTACCGTAAGTGCCAAAACTCCTGATTAAGACGCCGTCTTTTCGGAAAATTTGTATTCTGTTGTTTGACCTATCGCTGACTATTATATTTCCTTTCGTGTCGACGGTCACGCCCCAAGGACGACACAGATTCTGTGAATGTCCCTCACCGAAGTAACCGATAGTCTGGATATCGGTGCTCTGGACTTGATTGTCGACTCGATTAGAAAGAATTATGTTGTGATCGTAGTTCGTGATCGGACGACCACGTGGGACCGGATATTTCGATCGACTATCGGTCATGTCATACGGGAAGAACGACTGCGGCAATCTGTAATTCTTGAACAAGGTGCTTCCTCTGCCAGAACGCATCTTTGTTTTTCGGTTTTGACGTATTCGCCACATCTGTGTAGAGATGCAAGTGTGTGATTATAATAAACACTATATGTACACTATATATACACAATGCTTCAGAAATAGATGCCACCTTTTATCATATTCTACTCTCCCTAAAAATAAAAAAAAGTATGGCTACCAGACAGAGATGCCAGTTTTCAGACGCTTGCAGCATACTCAGCAAGTAGAGGGGATACACAGATGAAAAAATCGCACACAGGCGAACAGCCACGTGTAACGTGTGCGCTCAGCGCTTTGTTTACTTCAAATTTTATCTGGTAACAGAGATGCCAGTTTTCAGCGCTTCGAGTGGCTGCTCGCTTATGCGTATCCCCTCCACTTGCTGCTGCATGCTGCAAGTGGAGAGGATACGCATAAGCGAGCAGCCACTAAAATTTGAAGTAAACAAAGCGTTTATATCTCGAAAAGGAAGAATTTCTTATGTTTATGATTTTTTTATTTCTGAAGCATCTATAGATTACTCTATTAATCAGTATATTAAACGTGCCTCAGCTAATACTCGATCTTTCAGTTGTAAAAGTTTATTGGGATGCACTGGGATGAGACTATTAATAACGCAATCGAGATCTTTCACCGCGTTTTTCAATCGATTTTTTTCGCCTTCTAAAATCTCGTATCGCTTATATAATATATGAGAATAGAAAGGTTCTTCGTAAAATCCAGTTTTCTGATCTTTTGCTTTTACTTGCAAGAAATGTAATTCGTCCTGAAACAAATTTTTTGAGATGTATATACATCACGTAACTGCTCCGATCTTTGACATGCGTGCACTGGCGCTAAATCGCACTGCAAAGGGAGAAAGTTTCCCTTCTACGCGTCGCACCAACTAATCAACAGAATGCGACAGAAAGACAACGCGATGCAGAGGAAACTTCATCCCTTCTCGTGGAGCATCATTTCATTATTTCGCACAGTATACACATAGATTAGATATTTTTGGTGTTATAATGTTGCTTTATTAAAGATTATTAAAGAAAGATTCATCAAATTTGGAACAGAAAAAGAAATTGACGGAAAATTATCATTTCCATGTTAAACATTTGACTAACCGTGACTTCTTTTATGTCATCCTTAAGGACATCAATTCCAAGAGAGCCTTCGTTAAGCACATCTTTAACTTGCTGCTGGACAGTGTCCAAGAATTCTATATACTCGACAGTCACGTGATTGCAAACGCAAAGAGCTGCGCAGTCCTCGCAGATGTATTTGCTGCAAGTTTTACAATAAAGCGGCTGAGGACAAAAATGCGGTTTGTCGGAATGTAACGGTATCGGCTGCGAAGTGTTTGCATTAGGTGACTGGTGCTCTTTTATTCCTGACATATTTGTCGATGATACACCGGCCAAATCCCAGCGGCCACTCGAGATACATGCTGTCTGTTCGCAGACAAGCGACTGTTGTTCAATCTTGTCTTCTTTCTTTGCTAATGATTTATTATTGGATACATCTGTCTGTACATTCGAATTCCGAGTTCCTAAATCTTGTGATTGTCGTGTGAAATTGTTGTCCACGTTCGTCACGGTAATCTTCTTAATAAAATTCATATTGAGATCTTCATGTATCTCGTAATCTGGTAAAATCTCTTTATATATCTCGTAATCCTGGCGTTCGTTGTTCTGATCATTCGCAAACATTTCCGGCGTGCTTACGGTGTATTCGAATTTCTGAAAACGTTTAAAACCATCGGACGAACTGCTGTTCAACCGATGAAGCGGTGAATTTTGATTGACTGTACTTTCGTCTGATGAGCCGGGTTGACTGTCGCCGCAAGAACCAGGTCGACTGTCGACGGAAGATCCGAGGGAACTGTTGCTGCACTGACTGTGCGCGCTTAGAGATCCAATCGATCTTAACGGATCTGAATTAAGATAGCTTAGGTAATTGTAATTTTCATTCGAGTGTTTTTGCAACGAATGGCAATTTACACAGGAGGTAGGGGTAGATACAATAGTTCTGTGAGATACTGGACAACGCGATCCATGTTTAGCCTGCATATTCATCAGGTGACCTGTCTTCCTGAATTTGTGCTGAAAAACAATTCGATAACATTAAAATCTTTATAAGCGTATGTAAAAATATGGAAGTGCACAGAAAACAAAAAAGATTTAGGTTCTTAAAGTTTTAAACGAGATATTTACGAATTCTCGCGCTATATAAACAATAAATCTCTTACTTTTACTGTAGTGTAGCGATTGTCTGTTCCGCTGCGAGATTTCGATCGATTTATTGCGGACGAACGTAAGAAGAGCTCTTCATTTTCTTCCATATCATTAAAATCTGTCATACTGAAAAAAATATACAACGAAATATTAAAATCGCATCTATTTTAAACGAACGAATGAACTTTTTCTCTCTATTGTTTATTTTTTTTAATCATGAGATGAGATTAGTTGTACGCGCCAGTGAATCATGCGATCGTCTCGACGATAATCACAAGTTTAGGAGTTGTTTTTTCAATTAACGCGTATTGTTAAAAAACAAACAACTGTAGTTAAAAAGTAAACTTTCTATTTGTACAATACATATATATACATATGTACATATATATACATATATGTATATATAGCTGTTTTAATGTATTTTTTTCTTCTCCTTCCTCTCTCTCTCTTTTTCCCACTCATTCACCCTCATATTTTTTCATTTGCCTTTTTGTGTGGCTTAATAGTGCCTTTTGATTGTGCTTTTATGTTAGGATGCTTTTTGGTGGGTGACATTCGGAGAATAATGTCCTTGAAATCACCATGGCAACCAAGATCAAATTCGCTTTTCCTCTCTCGAAAAAAAAGGCAAAAGTAAAATAGCTGGAGTTTATTTACGTATTTACAATATTTCAATATTTTAGACAAAAAGGCCGAAAATCGCAAGAACGCCTTTTGAAAATGACTGAAATTGAATTTCCATCTGTGTTTATGCCAATGAGACAATGAACATTGTTTCTATTTTCGCGCCTTTTCTTTTTGATTTGAAACTTTACCTATTTACGCAACACACACATGCTATTTCTACAAATTTATCATGTAAAAAACATTAAAATTAATTATTAACATCATAGCAAAAGAAAATATTGTGTATTTACTAAATTGAAGTAAAAAAAAAAAAGAATAAACAATGCAAGCAGTAAATCAACATTAAAGTAGTTACAAAAAGTGTTCAAAGTGTGACAGAATGAAAACGAACTAAAAAAAATAGATACTTTACTAATAAAGATCACATGCTGGCACAAGGTTGAAAATCTCAAAATAAAACGGAATTATAGCATATATTTAAGTACAATAAGTGATGTCCAGAGACAACAGACGATGATCTGAGTGCAGTCTCGATCGACGGCTTCATGACGGCTCACGTTATTCCGAGAATTCCAGGAAGCTCGCCCGGGAATGACGGCCGGGGAAGTCGAACTGTTTTTCTCTCACTTGACGTACACGCATCAACGAATACGAGCTATCTTTCGGTAAAACAATCGGAAATTACTATACGTGAAACGTGATCACGAGAGGAGGGAAGAGAAATCGTTGTAATGACTTATTCCCGAATATATCCGCGAAACCACCCTTCGAGCCGGTACGCGGCGAGCAGACATCCGCCCTTGATACTCGGCTACTTCGCTCTGTGAATCACCCACGTATCCGTGAACGCCGGGGAAAACGCGTAGGTGATCCTCCTCTTGCAAACCTTCCCCTACCCCCGATTATCCGCCAAGCGGTTCATGGTCAGGCGCCTGCGCCCGGAAACCATGAATGGAGGCGCCCGTTCAATGTCGAGCGGACTTTTATTTGCTCGCAGGATCACTGCGGCATCCCCCACGGGCGCCCACCCTCCCTGCCACCCTTTAACGGCGACGACGACCTTCAAGCTAGCGGTCGGGGTCGAGGCGAAGCAGGTTCCGTCATCCGAGAGAACAGGTGGCACACGCCGGCCGGGTCGCGCCACAGTTATGCCATGATCAATCCTCTTGAATTAACGTGTCGTAATTAAATGCTACATTATCAATGAATCCGTAATGGAAACGTCGAAAATACGTAGATTGTTTTTTAACAAATAGTTTATATTTATTTATTTTTGTTAGTTTTAAAAAACAGGATTTAGAATAAAAAAACGGTCTTTTTGTCTTTTTGCTTTGTAGTGTCCAAAGTTATTATTATATTTATTTTTCAGGACATAAAAAAATATTTTTGCCAGTGTTACGGTCTTTTTGCTATTTGTGTTTACGTCACCACGTCTGCACGCGTTAACTTTAGTTTGTGCAAATCAATCAGATAACGAAAAATGAAAGCAGAATAAAAACGAATATAAAATTATAAAATGCAAGTATCGACAATATTGCAGTATATTACAAATAAATCGCGCGCACAGTCTTCTTTCAGTTAAATTTTACAACCAAATTGCGTAAAGTTCAATTACATACAACTCTATCTCTCTTTGTAGTTTCTTTTTCAATCAACAGAGAAATCGGCAGAACAACCAACCGGTAAAACAATCCAACAAGTCGCTGGATAAACATTGAACGAGATGCTAAGAATTAGCGAATGCAACTTTATGAATGGGCAGCTTGGGCGTAGAGGGATATGACGTGGTGGGGTTCGCGTTGTGCGATCGATCGCACCCTCACCCGACTCACCCTTTCTCCTGTCTCTCTTTTCGTCCACCTCGTTTTACGAGTCTGCCCCTCTCCCTTGATTCAATCCTGTGCCACCCCTCCTGTATGCGATTCCATTCACTTCCTCTCTCACCGACCGCATGCACACACGTGCGTGCGCAATTGTGTGTACGCATTCATAAACGTGTATAATGCACACATTACGCACGTGCAAAAGCCCACGGAGAGTGAATCACGCGTGTACATAGCTCAGAGAAATCTCCCGAAAGTCCAATGGATGATGTAGCGGATGATGACGGAATTCGGCGCTTCGACGACTGAGTAAAATCGAAACCAAAACTGCTCACATAAACGAAAATATTCCAGATGCTATATATAATAGGGAAAATAAAATTTAACAGTAATTATACTAAACAGCAGATTCTGAATCCAAAGTGTGTCCAAAGTAAGATTGGGCCATCTGGGTGCAGAAGTGCGTACGATGAACCATCGATAAAGATCAGCTCATCGGAGTGACGTCTCTGACTGATCAGAAAAATCGCTATGACGTTTAAAGTCTTGCAAAATCGAAAGAGAACGCATAGAGGTGGAGAGGAGCTTCTCTCCCCAAAAATAAACAGCCTCAATCGACCCAGTCGCGTTGTTGAAATTGAAAGCCTGGGCGTCATGTAAAAAATCGAAAACAGTGATAACGCACGCGAGAAGCGCGAGCCCGGAAGCACGAGCCCGATCGGAAGCGTTACGTAACGAGTTGCTTTGCGATGTCAAAGAGTTTTTATTACACGTAAGTAGTAGGAGTAAAACATCGATGTGAACAAATGTTCCTTCCCCTTCCCTATCAAAATTACTCGGCGCCATAAAGCGGCGTGGGAGTTTCCAAGGTCGCCGCAAGAGCAAGAGACGTATATCGCTTCAATCGTGACGCCCGCGCACAAAGCGTGGGCGAGAAGTGTATATACAAAACCCACCTACGGAAAATTTTAGATCACTCACAGCAGTTAATCGTGTTCCGACAAATTGTGCTCAATTATGTATAACAGACAACGATATCAATGCAAATTTTCTCTCTCTCTTTCTCCTTTTTCTCCATAAATATATATTATTTAAAGAATAATTTCAAGAAAAAAATAATAAGAGAGCAGAATACAAAATCAGTATTAAAATATACATATGAATATCTCTGTAGAAAAGCTTACTACGAATACACAGTATTGTCACTGTCAGAAGACTCGTCGACGAATTTGTTTGAACAATTGCAATGTCTTAACAAACGCGAATGGTATTTCTCCCAGTCACGACCACGACACCATTATCCTGCAGCTCTTTCAGAGCGTCCTCAAACATCTCACGAGTCACCAACTAAAGATAAAAAACAAACAAAAAACGCACTAATAATAAACCAAACATAAAACATCGTATAAAATAATATGCAAAATAAATTATATAACAACGATATATAGATAATAGCAGGCAAATATTTACCGTGCTGGACGATTCTTTCAATTCGGTGAATATTTTCTGATAATTCAATGCCGCTGTCTTTTCCTTGTTTTTAACGAGTTTCTTCAACCCCTCAACTAGTTCCTGTCTGCGTCTTCTAGCGGCCAATGACATGCCAGTTGTCAAAATGCTGATGTCGATCTTGCCGCTTAATGGGTCAATGGCAGATTGTTTCAACGCCTCCCGGTGTAACCTGATATACAAAAATTACTTATATTCTACCTTAAAAGTTGCCAAAAATCACGAATAATATTTTCAGTGTTAAATCTGCTCTTTCACCTGCAAGCCTCTTCGACATCCACGATCTCAACCGTATTGCTGAAACGCATCTTAGCATGTGCTTCGGACAGTCTTATCAGTGATTCCAGCTGCCTCGGATAGGCCGTAATTTGACCGTGACCGCTTCCTACTCTGCGCATATCCACGTAAGCTTGAATTAGTCTCTGCTGACTCTCCTCGTTGATAACAGGATGAATGTGTTCCTTGGCATAGGCTATATAATCACGCAGGATGCTCATGTCCACAAGATCATCCTCTTCTTCCAGATCGGATTTGTAATACAGTGACACTAAATGCTTGGCGAGTTTCCTGTCGTATGCTTCGTCTTGAGGATCCAGCATGAGGAAGATCAAGTCAAAGCGTGACATCAACGTGTGCGGTAACATGACGTTTTCTATCACCTATTAAAAATACATAAGCACGTAAATAATAATAATCATTCAGCATTCGAGACATGTTATAACGAACGAATATTTACTGTTTTATTTTTATTCCACTGCGACTCGGAAGGATTGGCTGCGGCCACAATACTGGTTCTCGCGTTCAGTTGACAAATAATACCGGCTTTCGCGATGCTCAAGGTTTGCTGTTCCATAACTTCGTGCAGCACCGAACGTGTGCTGTCGTTCATTTTGTCGAATTCGTCGATGCAACATATACCGTTGTCCGCGAGAACCAAGGCACCGGTTTGCAATACCAGTTGACGTGTTTCGGGATCTTTTGTCACGAAAGCGGTCAAACCGACAGCGCTGGAACCTGATGTAAAAAAAGATAAAATGCACACGAAAATTTGAATCAATATATAAAAAATATCACATGTAGAATTAAAAAATTTATCGTTGACAAAACAGTGTATTTACCTTTTCCGCTGGTGTATTGCGAGCGCGGTAACAAATTATAAACAAATTGTAATAGTTGCGACTTGCTCGTGCCTGGATCTCCGCACAAGAGTATGTGAATCTCGGACCGAAAATTCTTCTGATTCGATTTGTTCTGTTCCTTTTTTGTACCGCCGAATAACTGCAGCAATATTCCCTTCTTCACATCTTCATTCTCGTATATGCTAGGAGCGATGTGTCGTGCTAAACGTTCGTACACGTCCTCTTTCTGGGACAGCAGTTTCAATAACTCTATTCTCTCCGGCGGAAACGCATGATCCTTGCCTTCTTCTTGTTCGTACAGTCTATAAGAAAAAAGTTGTAATACACAATTTGCGCAACAAGAGTTTAAATTGTAAATTTTTATAAAAAGACGGGAAATACCGCTTTGAATCCTGTTTTCTGAAGTGTACAACATCAATGTGGGTTTTGTAGATCGCTCGTATGTTGGATTGCCGCGGATTAACGCGCAACGGCAACGCGCGATAAATACCGGTGACGGAGACCCTGTCACCTGGCGAGACTGCGTCAACCAGATTGTTATGTGCGAAAAGCACCACGGTATGAGGTGTCTGACCAGCCGGCATGTCGTCCGGCAATTCTTGCAATTTGATCATCTGCTTATCGGAGAAGTGGCTGCGATTGTGTACCATAGTGAAGCAGAAATTATTATTGCAATGCGTACACGTTGTAGGCTCGGCTATGTAACCCCGGTCAACCTCCACGCTTGTTGTGAATGAACACACAATGCACTTGAAGAACGCTTCGCGCATCTCTGGTATGATGTTTGTTGTTCTGATGACCATGCCAGTAATGGTGATCAGCTGATCTATATCCTCTGGATTTAGAAGACGCATACTTTTGGTCTTCGTAACATTATAAGGCCGTACTTGAATCTGATGCTCCAACACTGCTGCGGGATATCTCTCAAAGAACATCTCGTTCGCGGTCATGTCAAGAATTGGTATCACTTCTTGAGGATAGGAGACCAATCGGTTGTAGAGCGTCTCGGCAAACGCCTGAAGATGAGCGCAATTTACATTCAAGTAAGGTTCCTCCAATGTGTGAATTTCTTCGAGCTTTTGCAAGTAAAGCGGATCTGATAGATTCATGTTCTCAGGCAGTTCGTCATTCTCTGCCTCTGGATCTATAAACCGCAAGATAAATCGTCTAAACTGCTCCTTGCAGTGCTCCACTACAACATTTGTGCCCCAGATCACTAACTGCGAACTGTTTTCGCTCTCTGATGTTCTTTGTGCGTTAGGTTCCTCTGGTATCTGTTAATGAAGTTTATGCATAAATAATTTAATAGCTTGAATTTTGCAAATAGGGCAACTTACGGGTTCGGCCAAGTTAACTTGTTGCATGCGTCTGGCACTCTGAACATCCGGTCTCTGTCGAATAGGTGTGCCTCTGATACCACTTCGGGGAGTGCGTACTGATACTAGAGAGCTGGGTGTTCCGTAATTCAATGGAGAAGACAGCTCTATCTCGCTCATGCCTGCTGCAAGAGGACTTGTCTGTTGCAATGGAATTGGAGATGACAGTGGCACTGATGAACGATCTTCCGACGATGGTGCGATGGTTTCTTGCGCGCGACGACTGGCCCATCGTAACGGAGTATCGACCGGATTGTTGCCTGGTCTTCTTTGAGGGGTGCCTGTGTCATTAACAACAATGAAACTACAGTTTGAATAAAAAGCAGATTTCTGAACAAAATTATCGCATCAAAAAATATCTTTCAACCTTGTCTGACGGATGCAGAGCCTCTGGTATTGGGTGTTCCAGCGACCGAGGGAGTTCTGGAGGTCGGAGTTCGAGGTTGTCGTCTTGGCGTGCCGTTCTGACGGTTTTCATCCTGGGAACGAGGAGTCCTCGGTCTCGAAGGACTTGACATTGTTGTTTATGTAGTTGTGCAGTAGTTCAGGCCAAAACTATCTTTTGCTAAACGTGCATTTGCATGCACAAACACATTCGAACACAGATTAACAATACGTGCACGCGTATGCAATGAACCGGTTACTCTGTTTCCCGCGCAAATGTGAAGACAAATTCACAATCTCATCGAGAGGGCATAACATGATATAGAGAGAAAAGCCTGAGAGCAGTGTTACCAACAACATCGTAAGAAAATACAAGAGTAACTTTGAAAGCTCTATTCTTATTGGTCGAGAAAATTTTATAGTGCTCACTGTATTGTTATGTGTGTGCGACGACCCTAAGGTTTTCGCGCCCTGCAAACAGACTGCGATCAGCTGATTGACGTGGACATGCGCGTAACAAGTCACAACAAATGTCGAAGCATATTGTTTAGCAATGTGAGTAATGTGTGTGTTATACGACTGGTTGTGACTGGCCGGAGAATGTTCAGATATCCAGAGACCGATCAGACGTGAGGTCGCAATCTCGAGTTCAGAAATCAGAGGCAGTTGCAGGACACGTTGCAACGGTTTCATTTGACACTAAGACCAAGATCCACCAATCATTATTCAAAAATATGGCATCTGGAATCTTGTCCATTCGTGACATTTAAAATGCAGCATCTGCAACTGATTTCACAAAGACATTCTTCCACAAGCGTGTCATCCTAGAAATTACATTCTTCCTGCAAAACTATACATTAAAAAGTTTAAAAAGTTTGTAAGTATTGAGTTTCCTGTAATTGTGAGTAATACAAAAAATGCATTGTATATGTTTGTTGTTCAATATAAAAAAAGATTTGTTTTTTCTCACACTTTATTGTTTCTCTAATAGAAAAAAGTCATGGCGTACTCCATCAATAGACGACCTTTACTAGGAGGTGCATCCGATAGCGAATTTGAAGATGATTTAGAAACTGAAGTAGATGAGCCTAATGTTTCGGTTTCCGATAAGGAACCGTTTTTAAAATCATTTGAGCCACATGACAAGTATGTTGGGACCTGTTGCAAAACATATTTATTGATGAAAGGTATGATTATGTTTCTATAATTTATTGCTTTCTTGTTCTAGGTATAATCTCGCATATATTATATTTTATCTACTAGGAATAAACACATTAATTCCATGGAGTTTTTTTATTACTGCTGACGATGTAAGTAATTAAAAGTAAAGTTCTTTACATTCCTCTCTTTCTCTGTTTTATGTATGTATTGTAACAATATTACTTATATTTTTTCAGTACTGGATGTATAAATTTAGAGAAATTCATAGTAATTCAACAACAAATTTTACTTACAAACATGTAGAATTACTCGAAGAGAAGACAGATCTACAAGCTAGTTTTACTTCTTATTTAAACCTAGCCAGTGCATTGCCAAATACTCTTTTCTTAATCATTAATGCATTTATTAGCAAGAAGTACGTAAGAAAACAATGTTAAGAACTAGAAAAGAATTGTTGAAAATAAATGTTTAATAACTAAAATTTTCTGAATTTTTAGAGTCTCTTTGACTGTGAGGATGGTTGGCTCTCAGTGTATAATACTCTTTTTATTTATCTTGACGACTACATTTGTAAAGATTAATACTGACAAATGTAAGCCATCTTATTATACTTTTTCTTATTATTCATATAACAACTCGGATTGTTTATAGCTTTAATTTAGCAAACATTTGACTTTGTATTTTTGCAGGGCAAAATACATTCCTAATTATTACTTTAACGACGGTCGCAGTTGTGAATGGTACGTCAATTAAATTTGAACCAATTAAATTTGAAAAATATTGAGGTGATCGAGTCTATTGTAAGAAAATAAATAAAAATTTTAGCTGCAAGTGCAATTTTTGGAGGCAGTTTAATAGGTGTAGGGGGCAAATTCTCGCCAAAATACATAACAGCTATGTTCGGTGGTCAAGCTCTTGGTGGGATATTCACGGCCCTTACAGAAATATGCTCCTTGTGGATAGGCGCCAGTCCGGTATTTTCTGGTTTGGTCTACTTCATTATTGGTGATGCTATGCTATTATTATCGCTAATTGCGTACGTCATTTTGGAGAGAGCGGTAAGTCTATATTTAATTATCTCGGGATTAACTCGATATCATATTACATTTCAATCCGAATGTTTGTGATAAGAATGAAATCATCAGTAACAGTCGTATGTAAAGATGATACATGCGATGCAAGTGTTTTTGTGTGTGATAAGCTACTTAGGATAATAACAAAATATGCAACAAACATGTGTCATGGGATATTATTGTCGAGGAGTTTAAAGTACACGTGTACCATTTCCTTAAATATTCTTTGAGAATTTTCAATTGTCAATCGCAAAATTTTCGGAACATCGTTGTCCAAATAACATCCGTATATTTTGCAGCCATTTTTTAAATACCAAACGGTAGAGAAAGTACCTGAACAATTGGAATCTACTTATTCAATAAACGAAGTTAGCTTCTCGGGAGGACCGAGCGTGTCCTACAGACGGATCATAAAAAGAATCTGGCATTATGGTGTCAGCATTTTTCTAGTGTTTTTCATATCGCTGGCTGTGTATCCGGCGGTCACCGTGCTGATTGAGAGTCAATACAAGGGCAAGGGTCACGCATGGAACGGTGAGTTCGAACTCACCTGTTTTCAGTAGTTATCAATTTTGGGACAACGAATTCATGAAATGTAATTTAAAAAACGACGATTCCAGACATATATTTTGTACCTGTGGTTGCGTATCTTGTCTTCAGTACGGGCGACTACATTGGAAGGATATTATCTGGCATTTTTCAATGGGTGAGAACTTGCATTTTTTTTTTAATATCCGCTTTTGCGATGTATTTATCGAACTTATTCATGTTTATCGATGTATTTATTGTCGTAGCCGAGAGGCAACCCATGGCTCGTGATGTTTATGAGCATCGCCAGAGGCATTTTTGTACCGGTACTTATGGTTTGCAATGCTCAACCGAGACATCACATACCTGTTTATATCCATAATGACATGTATTATATTCTGATAACTATCGTGTTTGCCGTGTCCAACGGTTATCTGTGCAATTTGACGTTTATTCTAGCGCCCACGTAAGTATATTGTATCATTATAAACTTTCTTTACAAATTTTGCATAATTTTTGTCATTGTTTTTATGCTTTTATCGTATCGTTTTTTCAGAGTTGTAGATAGTCAGGAGAAGGAAATTGCGTCGGCGATGATGGGCGCTTTCCTGGGGATAGGATTAGTGTCTGGCGCCGCGCTGAGTCTGTACATGGTGAAAGCTCTTTAAATGTTTTTCGAATCAAGGACAAATGTAAATAAAAAATTCGAGATCTCACTGCCCTTTGTGTATTTGAAATCTAGTAGGACCATGAAAACTCCGTGTATTGATATCGAGCTTTTAAACGTAAATTGATGCAACAAGTTATTTGTTAAAATACGATAGGAAAAAAATAACAATATATAAAAAAAGTATTTGCGTTTTTATTACATAATTTTGTCCTTTTTAATATAATATTTGTGGATTAAGAAATAGATAGGATATCTTTCGCTCTGCGAAAGAAAGAAAATAGAAGAGGCATGAACAATGATCAGATAATGTAAAATAGCCACAAAAACATTCTTGTCAGTATTACATTAAATAACATGTTTAAATAAATGATGATTTTAATCTATGAAATATAATCGTAATTAAATATTATTTTGTAAAGTATATAAATAATCAAAAGCGTACAAAACTTAAAATTTACTGAACATAAATTATTTCATAAATTATTCTCAACTACACATATAAATACATAAATTAAAAAATATATACTTGTATTAAATATAGTATTATTAAATACAGTATATGTTATAATATTATAATATGTATATTATAATATGTATATAATATTATAATATATATATTATAATATGTAATATTATTATATGTATAATATCGAGATTTTTCAGAACAGATAATTTCTTGTTTCGTTTGTACTAATAAAAACAAAAACAACTTTTAAAAACACAACTAAAAATTACTAATGAAATGATCAGACACTGGGTGAAATTTATTTTTGCACTGCATAATTGGAAAGACTAGAAAGTGTCACTAACCAATATTATTATATCTTAGAAGATATAAAGTCAAATGTTCTAAAAACAAGAATTTTAGCACATGCAATCTCTTATTTTTTTCCATTACAAAATAAAATTTCATGAAAGACTAACGCCACACACACATTCTACTTAAAATAATTGAATTTTCGCACAATTTTTGTGAAAACAAAATTTGAGATTGCACAAATAATAAAACAACGCTCACTTATTGGAGCTGACACTTATCTCATGATCGACGATACTGTCGTTCTTTGTCCGTAAGCGGAACAAACATCACGCCCATAAGGTATTGCTGTTTAATTTTTCCATCCACAGTCTTGTCAATTTGTACTAACGTTTGATCTGAATTCTCGCGTCCCAACGGTACTATTAAGCGTCCTCCAGGTGCCAATTGATCTATTAACTACAAAAATGAAAACTGCTATAATATTTATACTACAAAAATGAAAACTGCTATAATATTTATTGCAAGAAAGACCTGAGAATGAGTTCTACTTACTGCTTGCGGTATTTCTTTGGCAGCTGCTCCTACATGAATAGCGTTATATGGTCCACGATCAGGATATCCCAATCTCCCATCACCAACTAAATAATTGTAATCATGAATAAGCTTCTGTATATTACATAATCATATGATGTTTATTCGGACATATTATACAAATTGCCCAAGGATAGTTTTACTTACCTACTAATTCTACACGTCCATCACGCAAGAGGTTTGCATGATCCTGTCGAATGTTTTCTTCCGCTATCGCTTTAAGCTCTGGTATGTGTTCAATTCCAACAGCCAATCCATTTTTTCCCATCATAAGAGCCATGCATACTGTCAAGTATCCGGATCCAGACCCAACATCCAGTGCTCTTGCACCATTATGTAGCTTGTCCTCAAGCAATTCCAGAGCGTACGCATGCTACAGAATTTTCTCTTTAAGTAATTGTTTTATTAATGTGTATTCATTAATTGTTGTCATTGATATAATAAAATCTCATATAAAAATATTACTATAAAATCAAGTTTTAAAAAATAAAACACAAAATATTCATACAGACTTTGAAGACGGAAAATAATGACATTTTTTATGTGTACAAGAGAAAGTATATAATATAATAAAAAGAAAGTATATAATGAAACCTAATTACACTTTTTATATTAATTATACCATATGAGGAGCACTAATTGTTGCACCATAACCAATCACTTGTGGAGAATCTATGTAAGCACGGCTGGGATGAGTAAATTTCCCTCTGTCCACACATTTCATTGCTTCGAATACTTTGTCGGACTTGATTATTCTAGATCCTAAAAATAATTTTATGATGCATGATAACATATATATGTCACTTCTACTGCATAAACATGTTGCAAGAGAAGTTAGTATTGATACATATAAAAATAAATTTATATAGATAACATTAAGCTCTAGATTACACAACATATGTGATATATTATAAGATATTATGTAAGAGTTAAAAATTGTAAGTTGTTTAAATGTCACATTTAACATCTTCCTTTCATGCAATTCTAAAATTTTCATGTATGAAGAAAATTTAGTTCTTTTTTTGCAAAGACTCAATTATACGTTCAAATTTAAAGACCAGTTTCTACTCGACAGTTATCTCACAAAAATTGTGTTGGTGACTACCAAATCATTAACAGAGATCTCCTGACGTCAGAGGTGTGTGCGTGTGACACAACATTGCATAATCGCGCGACACTTACTCCTGAGGTGTTGCACGAGTTCAAAATTGTTTCCGCCCGTGTACCTGGCCATGTCGAGGACAAGCACAACGGACAACAAGATCGCGAACGTTGTGCAGAGCCACTCGACGATGAGAAAGATTTTCGAGAGACCCAGAATTTTTTTCGTAGCAACCGTGACTTTGTCGCTGACAAAAACAAAACGGGGAAGAGCACTGATTCGCGACACGTTCAATTTCCGTTCAATTCTTGTTGCTTCTGCTCACTCACTTGGTACCAAAGCTCTCAGTCCTTCATGATTCTCGAATATTCGAAGTGCGCATAGCTGTTTGACAATTCCCGACAGATCTGTTCAATTTATATTTTTTCTAATATACATAAATAAATAATGCGTATGCTCGTTAAAAATTTAGTTTAAGAAGTCGACGACACTGCGATTGAGTCGCATCTTGATTACTGTCACTGTCGATATCGATAGGTTTGGGGTGATTGTTGCAACTTGATTGAATGTCAGGGTGAACGACGCGAAATTTGCAGGACAATTGCCGGTGATTGTTGCGTCGCGCGGTGCAACCTCCCGTTGGGAGGTTTTCGCGCGCGAATGCACTGCGCACGTCACTGTTTTCAAAATACAAACGAGACGGGGTTGCCAGCTGTCGCAAATTAACAGATCTGTTCTTTGTAAATGCGTCGTTTTAAGTGCACATCAAAGTGATCGAGCATCGCAAAGAGCACTGACAGGAATTGATGAGAAAAGAAAAGAATGTAACAAATAGTCTGTATATTGCAATTAATTTTTCTTTATTTTAAAAATTATATAAAATAAACTTCTTTGTGTTAAATAAACAGTAGTTTTTATTATTTCTCTTTTGTTGTAATTCACAAGAATTAGACTTCAATGTATAAATTGTAACATTTACAAAATAAGAGAGTGTGTCGCAATATTAAATAGAGAATTCTGATAACAAATTGTACATTATATCGAGTCACACACAAATGACAAACAGTCGCGATTGTACAACTCCTCTATATATATATATATATAACATTATTTTATAATATAAATAGTGGACGTAGAGTGGATGTCAAGAAATTTACTACATATGCGTGTGTGTGTATATGCAAAATATATATTTTAAATATATAATTTAACGTATAATTATTATGTAAATAATGTCTTTGCAATGGAAAACAAAGAATATTTTTTTTCTATGCGTGTGCGAATGAAATTAATTTACAATATCTCAAATATCCTCTTTGTCGACGAGATTTCACGCGCAATTTATTGTTAAATCGCGCGCGTGTTTTCTTGGACATTCGCTCTAAAAATTCTGATTACGCAACTGGGAAGAGGGATCCGTGAGCGGAACGTAAGAAACTTGCATCAGCTTTTTCCTCGTAACCGTGCCGTCGGTGCTCTTATCCACTTGCAGCAGATCTTGAAACCTTTGGAAACCTTCTATAGCCACAACCGGACAGATCAGTCGACCTCCAGGAGCAAGTTGGTCTATCAACTGCAAAGATTATATCGTTTACACACGAGTCAAGTTTTCGTATGACTACACGCACACTTTTATATACTTACCTCTTGCGGTAAAGTGTCAGCCGCTGCTCCAACGTGTATAGCGTTGTAAGGACCGTCGACGGCGTATCCCAATCTGCCATCTCCCACTAGGCGCATTCATAATGACCTGTCGTTAGTCGGCAGTCTTTATCTGTTACCTTTACAGCAAAGCCACATAGTGGGTGGACAGTGTTCCGTTCGATTCTTCACGGCAACGTACATACCTACTCCACATGGATGGGTCACGAGTATCTTTTTTCGAACTATGCATATACGTAATACTTGGTGATCTTGGACGTTTTTTTTTGTCTACTGTATGATGAGAGATTGAGCTTTGTATCATGATAATGACACGTGTGGGAAAATGGCACAAACATTGACGAAGGGAGAGCTTGGACTTGAGTTTGACAAAGATGAGGATATAACACTGACCGAGTCAACACTGTGGGCTTACCGACAAATTTGATGCGACCTTCTTTAAGAAAATGTGGATTGTCCTCGCGCACGTTCCTAGTAGAGATTTCTATGA
This sequence comes from Pseudomyrmex cubaensis, assembly GCA_014825685.1. Taxonomy (NCBI): domain Eukaryota; kingdom Metazoa; phylum Arthropoda; class Insecta; order Hymenoptera; family Formicidae; genus Pseudomyrmex; species Pseudomyrmex cubaensis. The sequence continues at coordinate 37,650 of QVOA01012940.1, forward strand.
GTTCGGGGATATGTTCGACGCCGATTACGCGACCGCGCGGGCCCACCATGAAGGCCATGCAGGCGGATAAATAGCCCGAGCCCGAGCCGACGTCGAGCGCCCTGGCCCCGTCGATCAGCTGATCCGAGAGAATCGATAACGCATACGCATGCTGCAACGAACGGACAAGATTATCAAATTTCACAAGGAAACTACACATACAGTCTTAAATGTATAATACATATTATTGTTTCCTACTATCTCTACTATGTCATTTATCAGTACTGTTTGCTCAAAAAACTCTCCAAATATGTTTAACACATAAATATAACAGTGAGAAAGATAAGAAAGTTATTCGGATATCTCTATTTCAAACTACACTTCTGATGACTGTCTCTTGCGCATGTTTTCACAAACACCTAGACATTTATATTTAATCTATGTTAGAGAATTCTTCTCTGTTAAATGTTTAGATAAACATGATTACCATATGAGGAGCACTGATGGTCACGTTGTAACCAATTCTTCTAGGACGGTCAAGGTAAGGATCCGATTCGTGACAATACTTTGCTCTGTCAACAGCGAGCATGGCAGCTTCTGCCTTGTCTGTTGCCAAGATGCCAGCATCTGTGAATAATCTGTCCCTAATTACCAATACACAATGAACGGTAATCTCTAATACACTTGAATCTAATCATCATTCAAGACTACTACCTTCTTCGACTCGGATTGTATTTTGAATGAGTGCAATAAATAAAAAAAAACAAAAAAAAAAAAAATCAAAAACGGTTATTTACCTTTTAGCTTATTTACCATTTCTTGATTCGTAGTGCCGTTGCAGTGCCATGCCATGCTTCGTAGACGGCGATCCACAGGCTCTACTAGTCGAAGAAGGAGAAATCTGCTTCGCATAAAACGTTCCGTGTGATGGATCAATCGTCGTATAAAAAGCAGATATGGAAAGACGCGATCATCATGCTAACGCTCCGATTTTGTCGATCACACGCAAGTAGGACAATCTCGGATACAGGGTGAATCGGAAGAACTAAATTGATGAAATAAACAAACCTGCGAAGGTTCGAGAAAGGCCTCATTTATCGTGAAATGTCCTCATTCCTATTGTATGACCGCCTAAATATGGCCGTGAGGATACAGGTAGCGATACAAAAGGTGCATTACTAGCGCGAGAGCGAGAGAGGGAAGGGAATATAGATGTACGGGGAACAGCTGATGCATCCACTATCGATTCGGCACACACAGAAACTATCCGTTCACAAGAGAGTCGTCGATACGAGCACGAGTTCTTCGCGACACGCACGCAGTTATTTAAACGCCCCCGTAGGCAAAAATAACGGAATGTCACTAGAAACAATTATGAACTATTTTTAAAATATGTATTTTACATAACTATATATTTTATATAGAGAGAACGTTGAGTACAATACATTTTGCTCAATATAAAATTTTCACTCTTTTTGATAATTCCTTTGAGTTAGGAGATTTATATCGTTGCAATAAATAAAGACATAAGCAAAAACACAATTGTATTTTTGTTTGTTCTTAGGAAAGAAATTACTTACTGCATTCAGTAGTGTGATGCAATTTCTATTCGCATTGCACAAAAGACATCTGGCGACTGATCAAAGCACATTTTAGACGCAATTTTAGACGCGTCGTTTATAGACATGAAAACGTCAGCGCGCAAATTTCCTTTGACATAGTATAGATTATGCGTGTATATAGTTTTGAAAAATATAGCTCAAAAATGGCGTGTTACAGTGTGGTACAGTCAACATGAGCCGCACTGTAACAGTTGGTAATAATGCGGCGTCAACGCGACGCGCAAACTTTGAACATGCGAGCCTGACAGCAGAGATTAATCTTTTTTTTCGTGGAATTAATCTCTTTTTAACAAACTTCCAGAGCGCAAAGTTTTCATTTTTGACAATAAAATGTTTGATGTTTACTTAAAATTGCTAAGAGTAAAAATTAATTAAGAAAATTAAAGAATTGCCAATAAATAAAAGAAAGTTTAGTCTGAAAAATTTATGAGTAAACGTTACGATGTACATCCGGGATTTGTTCCTATCTGCGTAATCTATAATTGCTATTAATTTATTGAATCTTAAAATTACGCGTGTTTGTGTCTTACGCGATATCACGCGACGCGATGTGAACGCAGACACGATTTTCCGTATCAAATTTAGCTTGCGTCGAGTCATAATTTTATCAATCTTCCAAATCATCCTGTCGGACAGCAACGTAATTGTCTCCTCTCTACACAGCAAGACCGATAAATCATTATGGAACACAGTCGTGTGTGCATGTCGCGATAAAGAAAATGTCAACTTGGCGAATTAGTGAACTTGACTGCACCCACATCTTGGCGTAAAAAAAAAAATAATAATATTAAGAAAACAAAATTCAAACCAATTGCAAGAATTGTAATTTTGATGTTAATATTAATTTATCAGCGCAAGAGAGATCGTTGCGTCTTACATGTTAAAAATTTGTCTACAAAATTAACATTAATTTTTGTCTAAAAAATTAACGTTTTTTGTCTAAAACAAAATTTCTTCTCGTATAAATAATATTTGCGTCACAATGAACAAATTATAACAAATTTCTAAACTATTTCGAAAAGATTGTCTAAAATTTTAGTGGGAGAAAACGAGCGAATTACGAACAGTATGAACTAATGATGTTAGAGAATTACGTCAATTTTTTTTCTATCAAATTCTGTAAATAAAGCAATCCGTCAGAACAAAGTATTTACTGTGTACACAGAAAACTTGTATGCTTTTTCTCCACGTGAATGATGACGAGATAAGAGCACCCCTTCCGAGACAAAGATATCCGTACGATTTGCGATCGCTATAAATCGAATTAAAGTTTGTACATCGGTTGAGTGCGAGACGTAACGATACGCCGTTCTCCTTGTTCACCAATGTGTTGGTCTCCTGTTGTTTGTAAATCGTATTCCTTTTTAATTTCTGGCTCGAGCCCGTCCGCGTCAAAACACACCGCGGTTTTTTAGAGGAACGACGTGCAATGGAGAAACAGGAAAAGCCGCCAGGAAAGGAGCCAGGAAAGTTACGACAGTTGCTTGTCACGGTGGTCGGTGAGTGAAAAGTTTCGGTTCACCGGGAACTGCGGTCCTCTTGCAATTCTCAATAGACGATAGCTCTTAAACAATCAAAAATAAATCAAAAACAATAATTTCAAAGTAACTTTTATATAATTATTGCTAGATAATCTTAGAAAAGAACAATAAACAAATACGCGCTACTGAAATAAATTTAAAAACTGTTTAAATATAAATTAGAGAACATTTTCAATCAATTTCACCTTGAATAAGTTCGATGATCGTGTTTTTTATAGCAAATTTGTCAGCGCTGTCTTACGGGACTATAATAGGATGGCAATCGCCGGCAGCTCCGCTACTGCAAAGCTCATCGTCGCCCATAGGAAGCGAGCCCATGACGGACAGTCAAGTGTCCTGGATAAACGGCATCACATGCCTATTTGGCATCTTCGTCGTCGCATTGTTCGCAGTGATACCCGATACGTTCAGTCGAAAGAGACTCGGTTGCGCACTAGCTTTACCATTGATAATCTCTTGGCTGCTGATTATCGTCGCCACCGAACACATATACATCTATATATCGAGAGCTTTGAGCGGTATCGGAGGCGCCGTTCTTTTCTTCCTTGTACCGACATACGTGTCGGAGATTTCGTGTGACAGCATACGCGGTTTTCTGGCGAGTGTCTTGGCATTTTTTTTAAATCTCGGAATAATGCTGATGTTTATCCTGGGCGGCATAATGTCTTTGCGTGACTCCGCCATACTCTGTCTGACGTTGCCCGTACTGTACTTCGTCGCTCTCGCTTTCATGCCGGAGTCACCGGTTTATCTGGTGCGCCAAAATCGTATTGACGAAGCAGCAAGGTATGCAGTAAATAAAAAAGTAAAACAACTGTTAAAACAAATATGTCGATTGAGATATCGCGTGAAAAAAATATATTACATAATCTGCGGTTTCAGATCCTTGAGATGGCTAAGCGCTGGAGATAATATAGTGGCAGAACGAAAACTGTCACTCTTACAGTTACAAATTAAGGAAACCGTATCCACGAAACCCGCCAAGCTGTCGGATCTGTTCAGAGACAGAGCGACGATCAAAGGATTGATTATTGTCTTGGGTTTATACGCCGGTCAACAATTATGCGGTGTCTTTCCAATGGTAATTATTAGTCACATGCTAATTATTAAATTGCCTTACTTAAGCAAAAATCAAAATCTTATTTATAAAATATTAAAATTTGTTTTCTCTTTTTTTTTCGTATTTAGATCAGTTATTCGGAGACTATTTTTAAGATATCTGGCAGTTCGTTATCACCAAACACGTCGGCCATCATCGTGGCAGCCATACAGCTCCTCGGTACGGTTGTGTCGTTGTTTTTCGTTGAGCGTGCGGGTAGACGACCTCTGATTCTCATATCCTGCGCGGGAATGTGTATGTGCCACTTGACGATCGGCGCGTTCTGCTACTTCCAGAATCTCGAATACGAAGTATCCACTTTCAGTTGGATACCAGTGGTGGCATTGTCCGTTTACATGCTGGTATATTCTTTGGGAATGGGTGGCGGACCCGTTGTGATAATGTCCGAAATATTCAGCCGCGACGTGACTACTCTAGGGATATCTGTAGGCCAGACTATAAGCTGGACCGGCGCTTTCATTATGGGGAAAGTTTTTTCTGATCTCGTTGCTTTGCTAGGCATGGACGGTTGTTTCTTTCTTCTCGCTACTTTCTGCGCGTGCATCTTTCTGTTCTGCTTCGTGTTGCTACCGGAAACCAAAGGCCGGTTGCGCGAGGATATCGTGGATGAGCTCAATGGCGTGCGCACAAAGACGAAGGACAAACAAAACATTGAACACATTATTGGAACAGACTCGGTGCACGCGGTGCACGTGTAAGACTGTAATCTATCTAACACGTGTATACAAATCTATATTTGAAGAAAGTTTGTAGCATAACATTTAAATTTGAATCTATATTACTCAATTTAAATACGTACACTTTAGATTCTTATACACGTGTTGCCTTTTATGTAGTTTTATAAATTTATAATAATTTATAAATTTATAAATTTCTACTGTAGATTTCTATATTGAAAATATCTTTGTAACATTCTTTAACTTATTCATTTAACATTTTATATATTTTATCCCTACTATATTTATTTAATATTTAAAATTTAAAAACACTTGTTTAAATACTTGTTCATATATATTATATATGGTCAGGCTTCTGATATTCTCGTGTATCGCGAAGATGAAGAGATTAGTAAATGTGTAAATTATCTCATTTATATTTAATTGAGACTTAAAAAAAAACTGTCTCTTGTGATGTGCAATCGAGAGCGTGAATGTTTTTCTACATGAAATGTAATGTCTTGAATGTTTTCATTTTCATATATAATGAGTGTAAACTTTGTGAAAAAAATTTATGTCTTCAAGATGTATTCTTGGTATTCCAAATATTACTTCGTTGTATTTACTTTGCGATAAGAAAATGAGGACAAGAATATTGAATTATTATGTTATCTTGCAGGTGCGTTTATGAAAAAAGTGTAACTCAAATATATATTCATTAATGACACTGACGATGTTGGCAATATTAAAACTATATTTAGTCTCTAAAAAACACAGTTGAAAGTTATATATGAAAAAAGTATATATGAACAAAAAAATATAATATCAAGTTTTTATATGTACATCCTGTAATATATATATTTTTTAATTTAAGTGATCTTTTACTATATATAATAAAGATTATTATATAGTCTTGAAATTAAATAAATGTTAAAATAAAAATACAATAAATTAATTAATATTAATGTAGACTAAGAATCGATATTTTTAGATAAAAAAAGATTGAGTGTTTATTTATACTAAACGTTATATAATGTAAATATAATAAACAATATATGCACACACATACACACACACAGACAAACAAATTAGATAAAGATTAGAAAAAAATTAGAAAAATTCTCTTGTTTTGTCTATATATTGTATACTTATTTTATATACTTATTTTATATACATATTTATAATATATTACATTATATTTTTGTGTGTCATTTATTTGCGTATGTAAACAAGAAAGTCCATTCGTTACGAACTTTCTGAAAGATATCACAAATATTACACTATGTTTGGGTGACTTAAGTATTTTTAAAATATACTTATCTTTAAAATTTATCTTTCCCACAGGCACGAAAAGATAAGATTCCTATCACCATTGTTTACAAACAGATGTTATTAATCATCGGTCGTTCTTTTACGCACGTTCTTGTTCCCGATTTTCCTCTTTTTGAAGATAGTCGATACTCCTTCGTCGTCACTATCGCCGGTACTGATCTGCGTAACAGTCTTCTCTTTAAAAGTTTTCTGTGAAGGCGGTGGTTCTGCTTTAGCGAACGTTGGTAGCTGTATCTGCTGCTTTTGCTTTGGTAACTGTAGATCTATCGGTTTCGTTTCGCTGAAAACACAAAACGTTTCTTTCTAACCATGCGAGAGATTGCGCCAAAAATTATTTAATCCTCAAATGTGGAAAAATGTTTTATTTTTACACAAAAATGCATGTATATATTAAATAATAATATAAATTAATTTATATAAATATATATTATTAAAATATATATTTTAATTATATAATTATATAAACATAAATATACAAAAATGCTATATCTTTTATGCGTGCGTTTGAAAAGACTCGTAAGCGCGTGATAAATTTTTGTGAAAAATGTCAATTTATTTGCTGTGAACAGAATAATATGGCGTTCAAATATTTACATTGGCTTTACAACTTGCCAGGCCCCGTAAGGTTGCGGTCTCTCGGGAACACTGTAGTCTCTCAAATACGGTCTTTCTTCCTCCTCCTCCTCGGACGCTTCCCTCTTTACTCCCACGTTCTCACTGTTAGCATCGCCGTCGTTTTCAGCACGTCGTTTCCTGAATTCTCTCATCTTTTCCCTCTCAGCGTTAGCTCGTTGTTCCTCAAGAATGTCTGCCTTCTCGACTGCCTCCTCCTGATCCATTTGTTTTATAAGTTCTCTCTGAAGCGCCTCTTCCTTCGCTTCCTCTTCTTGTTCCGCAAAGGTCATGTAACCCTCTTCTGGAGGTTCCCATACCGATTCTGTTGTGTATCGAATAAAGTTTATAAACAGACAGCTGAATAATAAATTATGCTACCCTTAAATAAGAGATATGACCCGAAATAATAAAATTATAATTTATTTTAATTTTAAATTATTTTATTTTTTAAACACTACTACATGTTATTTATCTATAAAATTTGCTATGAAAATGTCATATAGAATGTTAATGCGTTGAAGAAGTCAACAAAAACAGACATCGACGGAGAAAAAATGATACACGCACCGTTTGTCTCGATGTGCCAGTAGTAAGTGTATCCTTCGGGACTGCGAGCTTCGTACCAGAGTTTCTTGACGGGTGCGGTTGTACGATCGTCCTCCTGGGTCTTCTTCCCTTTTCCCTTCGTCTTATTCGCTTTACTCTTCCCCGGAGCTCTGTTCTCGCCGCTTGGCTGGACTCGTGGAAACGACGACGCGCTCCTCGCAGGATCGCAAGGATCCACTTTTGGTAAGAACTGAAAAAGTTTTCAACGAAAACGTGTCTTGCATTGATGAACAACATACATTTCAATGTTCTTAGAAAACAAAACAGGATCTGTGTGTAACCCAAACTATTTGTTTTTGTAAATAAAATAAACACGGAGAGACCTTTTCCTGTCTCTCCCAGTCTCTCCCAGTCTCTCCGTGTCTCTCCGTGTCTTTTGAGGCAGGGAGAGACAGGGAGAGACAAAGAGAGACACGGAGAGATCTCTTCCTGTCTCTGGCAGTCTCTCCCTGTCTCTCCGTGTCTCTCCGTGTCTTTTGAGGCGGATACTTTTATGTACTTGGCGTCGAGACGCTACCGCGTCTCTTGATAGATTTTATTCTTGAGTTTGCACAAGTAAAATATTAAATAAATATTTCACATATTAATGAAAGCAAAGAGATAAAGAGATCTATTCACCTGTTCATTGTTGGGTTTGAATCTTGGAATCGTTTCAACAGCGGCTGCCGGCATGCGATTAAAATTTTGAAACGTCTAAAAATCATTAATTTATTAATATCTAACATTAAAAAGTTAACATATTATTTTCGTAAAAGACTTACTTCTTTCGTCTCTGTCGTTCTGTTCATTTTCTCTTTAATGATTGTTTGAGCAGTCATGTCTCGCGTGTTATTCTCGACATCTTTCAAGTAAGCAGCCATGGCCGCCTGTGAAGAGAAAGAATGTCTTTTATTTATGTCTTCTGTTCCGAACAATTTATAACAGTTTCCTTTTTTCAAAAAATTTAACAAAAGTACATACATTTTCCATTTTCTTAATGTCATCCTCGAACTTTTTGTTTTGTTTCGCCTGTTTCGCGCTATTCTTGTGGATCTCCTTGAGCCGCTTGCTGACATTTTCCTTGTGTTTCTTGCCGCCCTCGTGGAAGTCAATACTCGGTTTATTATCGGCGATCCAGCACTTGCAGAAGTCGCAGAACTTGCGTCCCTGGGACTTCCAATAATCCGCCCTATAATTAAAGCACCCGGAGTGTGATATATCGCGCGAATAACGCTGAACGCGTACAATGTGTGTTAGAAGTCGCAAAAATTGCGCGCAATTTCAAATGCAACTAGAACGATCAAAAAGATAATTCCATGTATTTCGACGTATTTGAAATAATAAATTCACCAAAAGTGAATTTATTATTTCAACCAATTGCGATTTTGCAGCTGTCTTTCTGTTAATGAAGAAAATCTGGGCGGATGTTCCCGGGATGTTCTAAGAGAAATGTTTCCTCCTTCGCACCAGAATGAGAACAAATTAGTTGGCAATTAGTCTCGGACCTACGCAGCCTTGAGCGTCACTCGACCTTCGCATTATGTCTTATTTGCGACTAAAAGACTTCCAAGATACTCGACCGAAAGCTTGAAAAATCGTCGAGATTTACGATAGACGAAAACTAAAGAAGAACTATGCGTCTAACTTTCACATATTTTTTGTTTTATTTCTTCTCGCAATTTTTCATTTCACGCGTGTTAAAAATTTGTTTGAACGAACTTTCGCACCGTCGTCGTCGGTATGCAAATTAATGTCCGATGGAAATTTTCGTAGCCAAAAAAACGTCGAACGCATTCCTGGAAAGATTCGACTTCAATAAAAGACTACCAATTAGAGGCGGTCCAATTATTCGAAGAAGATTTCAAGTCGAAAATCAAGCTAAAAGCCGTGTCGGTGTAATTTTCGCCAAGGTGCGAACATTTTTTTTCGGAAAGAATTAATCCAATTATGACGACTTTTTTCGTCGCAATTAGATAGCGACCAAAAAACCCACACTCGATTAACGCGATTATCGATCCTCAATGCCATTAGTCGGACTGAGAAAATTGAGGGCAGCTTTTCCGAATTATGTGCGAACTGATATCAGTTGTCACCGCGCCGTGATATACTCCGACATCCGCAGTGTCTAACAGACGAGAATGTAAACTTCGCCCGAGACGGTTCGATGAATATTCATTCGACACACTTGAGAATCTCCCGCGTGTGTGTTGATTAATCCCGGAGGCATAAATCGATTACGGTGTGTTTCGTCACATAATACTTGTCACGGACGATTGGCATATTTACAGATTCTGTTTAGATTGGGTACGAACGGTCAATGTACTTTGATGTTTATTTATTTATTTATTAGAATAAACAAGAAAAAATTATTCCTTAGTAAAAAAAAATAAGTTCAATTACTGTTATATTTTATATTTATTATGTTTTTTATTTCAGAACCGCGCTAGTGTCATTTTTCATACTGTCAATACGTGCTGTCATCATGCGCACTTTTGTAATTACGTTTGGAATTAATTTGATTTTTTAAAGTCATGTAATGTGCAACCTCGATATTACGAACTCGATTATTACGAACCCTGATACGTATATTGGGACGGTCTCTGTAACGAAGTCTCGCCGAGAATAAACCGGTAATCTCTAAACGAGCGCGTTTGACGCAACATCGCGTGAAATAATCGCGCCGTAGATGAATTAGGGTTAGAGAGCGTTTCGGACTCGGATTAAGCAAGATCAATACGTAAGGATTCAAGGCACACGGCCATTGGCCGATTTCCAAAGTAGAAATATCCCTCTCCTTTTGGCGACCCTCCGTCAACCTCCGTAATTCCCGCCGGTTGCATCTATCATACACCGTTGCTTTTATCCAAGACTTCGGACTGACGTATTGCGCGCGAATTGCCGAACGTGTCACCGCTTGCTGTAAATTCCGCTGTCGTGCGGAAACGTGAGGCTGATGCGTGCGTTGTGTGCAGCAACAGGTTTCTGACCGCGCTTGACGTTAAATCAGCGATTGTCAGATTGTCGCATTTGGAATTCACGGGGACGTAAATCTCGCGGTCCGCGCGGCGATTGTCAACACATCTCGCGCGCTAATATATTTCAAAATTTATGAGGCGAGATATACCGTGTAACGGAGATTTTTTTTTTTTCAAGAAGCTCTCGTATATTAATTTCAATGTAAACGAAACGATTAATTTTCCAAGCGCTTAAAAAGTCTTAGTAAGGCCGACGGCGAGTTAAATAATTCATAAATACACTCTTCCCTTTTCCCCAATTAATTTTCTCTCGCAGTCCCCGAAAGTGGTTACGATCTTCGAGATGAAGCCGCGATATCTTAACGGTGTCGAGTTCAACGGGGAAACCACGCAGATGGGCTGCGCGACAACGTCTCCCGGTTAAATTAACCGTGTCGAATTCAGCCTCTCGCTGGGAGCGAACGAAATTACCTAGCATTGCCTAAGTAACATTTTATTCGCCGAGCTTCTCGTTACATATATTTATCTCTCTAGATCTCGATATGGTAGCCACGAAGTGCGCTTAATGATGCGTCCGTAAGTAGTCTGCCACGAGACATCTAGTTTTACGTACTATCTATAGAGCAGGTCGTCACTATTAATAATAGAGCTATTATTAATAGGAGGCGGTTGTTGGGACAACAGTTTCGCAATTTCTCGATGCGATTCCGCGAGTCCCTTCGGCGAATTGCGTCGCGTTGTCCGTCCGCAACGGCCAAACGTCGACAATAGAGTGGAGATTCACCAATGCGTCTCAAGTCTCGTCTTTCGTCTGGCAGACATTACGCGCATATAAAAGCGTCGTTACAGTTCGTCATCGTAATACGTCATATTCGTTGCCATTTCCTCGCTTCTTCTTCGCTGTGCCACGACGAAATTGCGAGCGCGCTTGATGCACTCGGCGCTATATAACGTGTGCATTGTTTCCTTTCTTCTATATATATTTTTTGTTTTTTAAAAGATAAAAGAAGTAACAATTCGTTATTGGCAAGAATGATACGTTCTCCTCTTTCTTTCAAAATTTCTCGTCTTTTATTTAAACCAAGTTGTAAAAACTGTAAGAAATTTATGAAAACTTTGCTAGAGAAACAGGTCGGAATATTGTCTCAAGAAACATCTTACAATGTTTCGAAAGCTCTGCGCCTGTTACTTTTGTTGTGCAACAATGCTTGAAATATCGCAAGTCAAATTGACATTTCTCGACTCGAGCGCGATATTAATTGTGTTGCAGTAGCCTTCAAATAAAATCAACTTTCTTGCCAGTCATAGTTAAAGTGGATTTATTGACGATTACGTTGCGATGCTCCCGCGTGCCGGCCAACAATAATTTGGACCGGACCCCCGTTTATCGGCGGAAACAATGATTTTATATACTCCGATGTGTTATTCGCGGTGTGCTTGCAAGTCCGCCAACGAGCGCTCGTTTGCAATACGGAGATCACAATGCCGCGATCCCGTGCCCTTGATTCGGCTTCGAAATCGCAATTGCGATGAACATTTACGATCGTAAAATGTTTTCAACGCGTTCCTCGTCTAAACAGACACACCACCGATCAGGCTTCTCGATGCCAGAAAGTAGTTTCCACATCTCTTTTTTTAGATACACGCGGAAAAAGAGAATCCATTATCCATTATCAAACTTTACCAGACAAATTTCCTGTTTTTCTCGGTTTCAACTAGCGAATAATGTTGAGAAAAGAGCATCTCGCAGCCGAAGCAAGAATGATCGGTACTTGTCCTACCGGAAGCAATTTTTTTCGGGTTCACCACATGTCGACCCCTGAGAGATGAATCGACGCAAGAAGCAAAATGGAGGAGACTTAACTACTTAGACGTACTTCCAAGTGAGTGCAATGTCGATCCCGAAACAATCGGCAAGAAGATAAATTGCTTTTTCTTGCGATTATACGCTGCACGAACCTCTGCTTATGGCTCGGAGAAGGTAAATTATTACTCCCTCCCAAAAAAAACCCACAGAGAGAAGTTCAGTGCCCGATAGCAGATTATGCAAATGACGTCGATTCGTTGGTGGTTTCCAAAAAAAAAAAAAAATAAAAAAACCATTTCTCCCGAGTAATCTCAATAAATTTCATTATGAATCACCGCACTCTCAAAGGTGCTGTGTGTAAATCCGAGCGAGTAAAACGTAATTTTATTTTCTCGCTGTGCGGAGTAACAGCCAGATAGTCCAGAAAGATAGGGTGTACATATAGTATCGTGTGTGTAAAACAGTATTTCACTGTTCTGTCATATCATTCATCTCGCCCTCCACCGCTCAAGGATTACTTTGCACAAATTGATTACGATTGTCAGATCATATATTTTTTTTTTCATATTGCGAGACAACGATAAAGAATTCATTTTTCGGAACTTGACAAATTGACGAAATCAAGTCGAATCAAAGCGCTCGGTACGCCCGTGGCGTGTATTAAAAATTTACGCGTTTTACAAATCATGTTCACGAATTTCGGAGCTGTTGGTCCACACCGCTGCTGTTTTATCTGGCAGCTAGTTAAACGTTCGACGCGCTTCGCCCCGCTATCGTACGCGCGGATATTTTCGACAGATTTACGTTTCGAAATCACTCTTCGCGCCACTCTCGTTTCATTCCTCCTCTACGTTCGTCTCCCGCGACGAACACGAATTTGAGGTGTGCTCGTTGAAATCAAGGTTCTCGAAAATTTACGATCCATCCAAGACTCAACCGTGATACGCGAGAAAAGTGTCGTAAATACAAAGTATATCGTAAAACCGATTTATATCGCAAAAAACTGTTGTTCCGATTTGTTAAATCTCCGGGAAACGTTACTCCTTGCGATTGTTGTCGATTATACCGTTCGACAAATAAGAATTCGTGTCGTACGTGCGGTGATTTCAATTTGAGATAATCCGACGAGATTTGTTTTGCGATTAAATTGTGTAAACAATAAAATTGTGTCACGATTACCATATTTGTACAGTTGTAAGAGACAAACACGCAGATCTCTTATCCCGCGGCGAATCTAAATTTATCACCTTCAATCTTTTTTTTTTTTATAATACGTGTAATTCCCCGTGACAGATCGTAAAAGATAAATAGCTGACATAAAATGCTCTCGTACGAAAAGCGACCGAGAAAGTGCTTTTCCTTCTCGGTGTTCTCTCACATGCAACATGCCGCATCGCGTTTTTCACGCAGCTAGATTAACAAAAACGTTTAGAGCACACACTTTCGTTCTTCGAAACATATTCATGAAACAAACGTTTGTTGCTTATTTTTGCGAACGCATAACAATAAAGTATTGTCACGTCACGCGTATGACACGGCACAAAGCATCCTCTCTCTTATACATAAAAGAGCGTGAGTTAGTTTCCACAAGAGTGTTGGTGTTTTTTCTAACGCAAAACTTGCAAGCGACGTTTCATAAATTAAACATCACGTAGAAAAGAAGAGAAAGTTGACCTTTTGTAAATTTCGTTCTTCCTGCTGTGAGCCTAAAAGAAAACGTTGGAAGTTTTCGTACGTACAAAAGCGATTCATCGATAATTTATATCGCGCACTCTTGATTTGATTTTTAAATCAAATAAAAAATAACTACAAAATAAAATGCAGACCGTGTTTCCAAAAAAAGCTTTTTTTGTCAAATAAATGACTAAATAATAAAAAAGAAGAGTAGCTGTCGCAACATCCATTTTACGCAAACCTATTTATTTATTTATTTTTTTTTTACTTTATTATGATGCACATGCAGAGATTTTCCCTCGCATGTTTTTCTTCTGCTCCTCTATATTAATTAAAGTGCATCGCGTGTGAAAATTTGCAAAGCGCGGAATGTACACGCGTGTAGTATCAAACAGTGTGTCATTAATTAATTAATGACACCTGCAGAGATTTCGCGGAGAGCTTGAGGACAAAACAGCCGCGTGTGTTATTCTTGCGTGAATCTGCTGCGTGGGAAATTTGCCAAACGGCACAATGTTGCCAGAAGGATTGTTGCTGGTGCTGCTGCTGCTGCTACGAGACGCGCGGCGCAGCGTATGGTTGGGTACGGGATAAAAAAACGGGGTGCGCGCATTGTTCTAATTTTGTCGTGCTCAATAGTAAACAGTTTTCCCTCTTCGCAAACTGCGCCGGTGCAGATGCATCTGATAAACAAGCGCGAGCAAACTGCAGATAATCTCGATCGGCCTCGGGGACTAACTTGTTAGCGTTATCGCAGCGATGTGTATAAAAATCTGAACATAGAAAAGAAAGAGAGAGAAGAGACATTTTTTCATCTATACCGTACAAATAAATAATTTAAATCGTCTGCGTACGCGCACGTGTTTTAATTGAAATGTTGTAAATTGATTAAAAATTCTTTCTCCGCGTTTATCTGTTCGTTCCGACAACGAATTAATTAAAATTTTGTAGATCGTGTCGCGCACGTGTATCCGCGTAACATGTGCGTCGTCGTGTGCGACATCGTTAAAGGACTGCACGTTGAGAATCGATAAATTATTATACATGACACATGGCTGGAATTGTCCAGCTTGTTACACTTAACATCGTTTATTAACAATCGGATTTTATGTGTGCGCGTGTACGTAAGCTTTCGACAGCGCTTACACATGTAAGCTGGTCACATGTGAGCTTGAAAATAAAATTTGTACTTTTATAATACAATTACGTGTTTTCCGATAATAAAATTAGAAAAGTTTTTTTGCATTATTAGATGAGCTTTAGTGTTTAATTTCAAAATTTTTTGGTACAAAATTCTCTCATCCAAGGAGTTTTCTTCGTTTTTAATAAAACCAAAGCAAGACATTCTGGGAGAAAAAAAAATGGATTTTCAGCGCGAAGAAAAATGGGATCTTCGTTGAAGAATGTAGAATAGGGAAAAAAACGCATGATTCCTGATACGCGTCATATATAGCGCGTGTGCACGGGCCGCGCTGTCATTTTCATGCTTCCCAGCATTTCATTCGAAGCTTTCTTTTGGAACTTTTTCATGAGAAGATAAAGAAAGGAAAAAAGAATGAAAGAGAAAGAGAGAGAGAGAGCACATATACGACATATATAAATATCTTTATATATCATCGTCGCTTGTGTGTCAAGAGCAAGTGACTCTTCGGTTAGAATAGAATGCCCGTTAGAACTCGCGAACGCCAACCTATTGGTCGTCGATGCACACGAGACGAAGGGCCCTCGAGTCTCGATTTTCGATGAATCCAATAAGCGAGAAAGATTGTCGAATAACTTGCATGCAGACATTGTGCTAAAAAAAACTCCTAATGTCCCGCGTTCTACTTGAAACCTACGATTCACGTTTGCACAATCGCTTCTGATAGTTCGATTCTAAAATATAGATTTCAGTTTCTGTTTCACCGAAAACAAGATGAGTTATTATAGTCTTGCAGACAGAACGTGTGCGATTGTAATTAAAAATATCAGAAAGAAAAAAGAATCACAACGGATTTTATAAAAGCGATCGTCGGCTTTTGATTGTCGCGCGTACAATTGCATTCGTTCGAGTGCGCACGTTTCTCGTGTACGTGACGTGCACGCGGCACATGTACGTCCGCGCACGTGAATATTAAATTCGCGAACGATGACGAGCGATATATATCGGGATAATGTGTGCCATCGACGAGCTATCGTCGCGCATTCATTGATAACAATCACTGTCACTTAACGTCCCTTCGCTCGTTTCGCGCAATCGCGCAGTGTCGATATGTCGGTTTATAGATCGTAACAATATGCAGCGACAACGCGAAGTTCGCGTTTTTACAAAAGAAAAAATAGAGACAAAGTTTAAGCTTAATTGCACCAAGCATTTTTGCGAATTGCAGCCGAGCTGCGGAACAATTTTTGCATACAAATTTAGTTAGTCGCGCGCTTTTCAGCGAAATCGTCAGTGGGCGCAATTTCGTATTCGAGTATAAATTACTGTCTCAGCGGGGATGAAAACACGGGCGCGGTTTATCCCAATGTCCCGCGACGTCCTGTGCAATTCCCACATCCGCGGCGAGACAAGGACGGAATTTATTATAACAGCGGATAATTCGAGCGAGATAAGAGACACACTCGGGAGAGGAGTGGGAAACAGTTTCGTTCTGAAATTGTGTAAGTCGCGCCGCGAAACGACGCGCTGGAGAATAATGCTTCGAAACAATACTCTCTTTCTTATACCGCGACGTTTAGGATTTTTATACAAAACGAGAACGAGAATGTCTCGCATCCAAATTTTATCGCGACATTGCTGACGATTGAAAAAGATCGTTTGAAATTTTTATCGAGAATTAAAAATCAACGTTTTGAGAAGCTAATTTTTTTGTTCTTCGTCTAAAAGAAAAGACAATTAAATTAACACTAGTTTCTTTAATATACAAAGATCGTTCAATTAACGCTCTTTTCTTCGACGCGCGAGACAAAACAAAAGGCGGTCGTAAAATAATCGGCTCAGCCGGTTCGCCGAAGGGCCGTGCGTTATTTCTGGTGCGTATTCTTCAATGCCGCGTTTATGCGTGTTACACGGAGTTTTAACCGGCTTGATGTCGGGATAAATATTGTTAACACATGTGGCGTGTTACATCACATGCCGGGCGTCAAATCAGATCTCGGGTCGGGTTTCAGTGTTCCCGCAATAAAATCGAAAACGCGGCAGTTCGTTACAACGACGTCCGCGTAACAAACCGTTGGACCGATTAGCGCCCGTTTTACTAACAAAAACTCTGGCACCGCTTTCTGCCAATCACCGAGAAAACCGTTCTCTCTCGCGTTCATCGCGTCGCTTAAATTTTTGACAGATCGCACGCTCTCACGAGCGCATTAAAGCGCGAGCATTCTGATAATTGAAAGCAATCAGGACGACACAACGAGGAGGGAAGAGAAATATATTTCCGACCCCTGTAAAAATTGATTGCAAATCCCAATCACTTAAAGTGTTTTAATTATAGAAATTAAAACAACTCACACAGCCACGCTGTGTTCCGCAGGCGCCAATTTCCTTCCGAAGTGAAGTTTTCTAGAAAATTACTTGAGCAGAAGCTATCTTCAATTTAATCACGCTTTTGTCGGAACTTATAGCATCCGATAAAATTAAATGAGCGAGGACAAGAAATATAAAAATACAATCAAAAGAATAACAATTTACTAAGATGAATTCTTCTGTTTCTTCGAAGAAGAGAATACGACGTAGATTGATCGCGGCATAACTGTTTAAACGAGCTTCGTAAAATGTATGAAACTGTATAACAACAAGCGGTCGTTACTTCGGCGTCAAGTCTGTCGACAAAGCACCAAACAGTGTTGTTTAACATAATACAGCGAGGACGTCGCGACGAGAAAGTTTCGGAACGGGGAATTTTATGCGGGAAAATTATGCGCGCGATGACGACCGCGAAATTTAAGTTCGGATATTATTCGCATCGCGCGCGTCTCGAGAATAAGAGAAAGAACAAGAAAAAGCTCGATCGTGTCGTCAGAGTCCAATAAAACGCACGGAGCCGCTCCTAACGAGCCCGCAAAGGAGTCGTTGCAGTTTTCTTTGCAGACGTTTTGACCTCTTTATCGAGAAAGAACTATTCGCTTATATCCCGTTTCGCGCGTTAATAACGTCCGCCGCGTTATTTTCACAACTCTGGATTTTTCACCGGTGCAATGTCTTGACGTAATCAATGATTCGAAGTCCGTCGTGGCGCAATGAAAACACACCCGTACTTATCAATAGAAGAAAATAAAGACGAAAAAACTAAAAGAAATAAAATTAAATTAAATTAAAAAAAAAAAAAAAAAAAAAAAAAAAACAAACGATTCGAGCTATAAATTCTTATCGCGCGCGATGTTTTTATCGTAAACAGAAACTTCTTTTGCGCGTCGCGAATATTATTACCGCGTGCAGTAATAACGTGACGAATTGAAATTATGTTCGTTCCGTTTTAATTGAAGATTAAATCGCTCGCCGGACTAGGTTTTGAATACAGCAGACGTCAGCTGAGATTGACCGTGCGATTAATTCGTTGCCGAGAGAAGCTTCGTCGCGTCTGTAGACGCTTGAAACGTCTCTTCAAAGTTCGATCGCGATCAGCTATTTCCTTTGTTACGTGAGGGAGGCAAACGGGACGCACTTATATGCGCCGAGTACTTATGTACTTTAGAGTTTCGAGAGAGTCAGGCTAAAAATTCATTCCCCGCCAAGCGACGGCCGCGTGGAGGCCGCATTTCGCAGAGACGCGACGGAAACTTACTTTGCCGCGATCGATCACCACAAGCCATACGCACGCACACGCTTAGGGTTACACCGATTTTAATGAGGCCACAACGAGGAAAGTATCTAATTATATGAACGAATCGGTGACGCGTTCTCTTTTAATAATAGCTCCGCCACGATAGCAAAGATAATGAGAGCTGTAAGTAACAAGTAAACTTTGAAACGCTCTTCTAAAAATAATGTATGTGCGTTTGATTCCGAGTTTTAAAATCTTCGCGCGGAATTGCCTCATCAAACGTATCGCACGTTGGCTCTTTAAATTGCACAAAAAGTCAGTACTTTCAGATACAAATTACATTCACATTTCTTTTAATTAAAATTGACCGTGTGACGTTGAGAGATTACTCGCTTGATTATAAATTATGAACTGGGAAAACGCGAGACAGCGTTTAAATCTCATTCAAGAATATCTTCATGTATCGTTTTGTTTATCTTTGTACAGCTTGATCGCCGATGTAAAGCGATCAACGAGGTGATTTTTCGTCGTGTAATTTCCGTCGATCTCGTTGATGAATTTCGGATGCGACCGAATTTGCAACCTCGCATCGCACGAAATAACATGCACAGAGTCGAAAGCGAGAAATATACACATCGTCGGATAATAAAATAAACCGGCGTAGATTGTATTTATGTTCACGGGGGACGATGTTCACGAGATTGATTTTGCTTTCTAAGGCAATTTGTTTGTATCATTCGTCACGGAACGCGGATGCTAATCGCGACCATCTATCAGGGACTTTCATTTTTAGATTCCAACAATCGGATGTAACCTTCGAGCAAATTGAGGTCTCGGAAATCTGTTGTACTTGTCAGCGAAATGAAGAAAAAGCGCACGGCTGTGCATTTTTCTTTTTTTTTTCTTTCCTGCACGAGTTCTCGTTACTCAATTCAGAAGCGAAGTGTTCTTGATCGATTTCGCGGTGTTTCGTCTCGAGATTTTTTTTAAATCCGAAAACCGAAACGACAATAGGTTTCGCGCGCTTCGATTGTAAATCAAAACAAAATCGCGAAACGAACGTTTAATACCCAAACTATTAATACTCTGGCGGTCAAAAAGATTCGTTTGTAGCTGTCTGAAGTGTTGACCGGGTGGATACTTGGGACCGCGATCTATTATTGGAAATTTTGCTTCATTCCGGAATGAAATACCACATGTTACGTAAGTTGCAACATAGAACATAGCAAATTGTCGACATAAGACTCGAACTGGACTGGAAATTCAAATGCCTTTTAAAACTTTTTCAAAAGACACTTTATTCTCGATCTAACTTTTGACACTAGAAATCCCCGCGACGATTACGTCAGAACTTGGCAAATGTGCAGAAAAAGAGGGAGAGACGGATATTTAACATACACACACATACACACGCACACACAGTGGATCACATAGACAGAATCGAGGCGGACAAATATAACTATCTCTCGAGCAGAGAAAGACAGGATGTTTGACGAACGTTAAATAAATAGTTATTATTCATTCTGACGCAGTAATGTCGCCGTAGATTTGTCAATGAGCGTTTTTATCGTCGCGCGATGCGCGCGAATACGTGACGAACTTAATATTTATTCAATTCAAAGCGCGCGCAAGAAGAAAAACAACAACGCGATACCAGTGTAAGTGAAAATAGTTTTATTACTGCGGAGATTCTTCCGTGCATAAAACGCACGTAAATATACACAAGTTGCTCTCTAGGGCTACAAAGAGTCCATAAATTCTCCTCCCCCCCACGTGGATGAACGTTCGAGAAAATATTTGCTACAGCTGGCTCGTGTTGTAATTGTTTTCTCGCGAGACGAGAAAACAATCGGATGAGAATTGATCAATTTTACAACGAAATCGACTGCCTTGTTCAGCGTGATAAATTCTTTTTGTTATTTTGTGCGTATACTTAATTGTTTTGTTCCTAGACACGGAGATAAGGAGATTTTATGGACGCTTAATCTACGTAAGGAGATGTATAAATAGTGGAAGTTTGGTAGTTCTGACTAGACTTATAACATAGCTTAGATTGGTCCTTTGAGGTAACGGGTTCAGAACGCGATATTTAAGAAATATATATGCGAGATTTTCTTTTTTGTCACAAGATAAATTCTTCATACGAATAAATACGTAAGTAAATCATTAAACAATACGTGCACAGTACGAAGGCAAAATCGACTTCTGTATGAATTACTTTCTCGTGTCTTTTTCTAAAGTTACATCAGTATGTGTTCTCTGTACATTTCTAGTGCTTCGACTTATTGTTAATCTCTTTTGTTTGTTTTGTTACATTGACGTCTCTCTGAATATTTCGAAACGTTTTTACTTACTTTACGTTTCACATTATTTAACAAATTGTTACACCAAAAAAAATCCGTATTCCGTCAACTAACTTGCGGCATAGCTCCCTAAAGTTACATCTTGCAATGTATCTTGTAACGATTTATACCTATGTTACCTATGTAATAACAAGCGTAATAATATTTTACTTAATAATCGGATTCAGCGAATTTTGCCGACAATTGTCCGCGCGACAATTTCTCTTCACATCACTTTGGACCCTCAATAGTTAACAATTAATTGATAACTCTCTCTGTTGTTGTTGTATTCAAAACTACTCTGAGTGGAGATGATTTTTAATCCAATTTCGTGACGCATAGAGCTCGCAGGTTGTGGATAACGAGCTATGATCAAACGCTACTCGATCTTTTTAAAATTGGTCCTGGCGAGAGAACGAAGGAACTCTCGGTAAGATATATCTCAGGCCATCCACTTCGCGTCTCAATCAAAGATCGATAACATTTTAACGCCGGCATCGCGTTAGCCACTCGTCGTGACACTCTATTGCGCGAAACTCGATCGTCTTTGTTTTTTTTCCCACCCGTTCGGTACAAGATACGTTTCTAAGAAAAATTCTGACTGCTACGAGAATCATCCTTTTACTCAACCGAATGAAAAATTTGATCGATGGGAAATGGATATCGATTTATCTCTTGGAAAATAACTTGCAATTTGTAAATTTTTCTCTTCTAGAAGACTAATGTCGTCGATTTAAATGCGGCAATAATGTCAAATCGCCGGCATCAATCTTCGCGACCGCTTTAAATCGAAATCGCATTCGTTAAAAATATTATTATTCGAAATGTTCTCCCAGTGTGTAAACACAACGGATGTTTAAAATGTTCGTTATCTTACTGGAACAATGTTTCGAAAAGTTTTTTATTATATACTTGTCTCTATATTGACATTTTTCGTGTTTCACCTCCCGTTATCCGACGTGAAAAATGTTGTAAAACAGTGCCAACAGTCTCACCTGTCTCGCGAGTGAGAATAATACACTCACGCGGTCTCTCTCCGCTTGTATACACATCATACATCGGATTAATTTAAAGCATAGGATTTACAGCTCGTTGCATTAGCCCGCGTGTTACTTAGCGTCACATTCGCGCTTTAAAAACGTGCTTTAAAAAAACGCGGCACGCGTCCCACATTAATTGTACGTAAATTAATTCGAACTAAACACGAGACTGCTGAAAGCGCAAATATTAAACTTTTTCAAACGCGTGCGCATTTATCCGCAACAACATTGTCCACGC
Source organism: Pseudomyrmex cubaensis (assembly GCA_014825685.1). Taxonomy (NCBI): domain Eukaryota; kingdom Metazoa; phylum Arthropoda; class Insecta; order Hymenoptera; family Formicidae; genus Pseudomyrmex; species Pseudomyrmex cubaensis. The sequence goes on from QVOA01012940.1 coordinate 59,921, forward strand.
GCGGATTAAAGTAATGAAACAAAAAAAAAAGTCGAAATCCCCGCGTTCAATCACGTAGAAGAGCGAGAATCGCTCGTACGTCGCGCGCACATGACGTGAAAACACGACTTTCTTACGGAATTTTTCCGATAACAGCGACGATGTGGAACGATGCGTACGAGCGGAAGATCGATTCGCGCATGTGGGCGCTAAACAGTTTTATCAGATCACGCACCAATAAAAACCCAACCTTGACACTTGTCGGACACAACAGGGGAGTAGTCTTATTATATGTCTTATCATTCACATCTTACATACCGTGCGGTGAACGCACACGTTTCTTGAAAAAAATATATTTATCTCTCTCTAGCGTGTAATTGTTTTTTTTTATGCGTTTTTATACAAAGTAGACGTTAAAAAACATTTGGTCGTCGCGAAATGTGTCGTCATTCTTCACTGGGACTGTCATCGTCGTCGACCGAGCTCGGTCATCCGGGCGGCGTCTTCTTCTGCTTGGTCAGTTCCAGCAACACCGGATAATGAAGATCCGGACAGTACTCCAGATTGTTTCGCAGCAACTCCAAGTGTCTTGACCACACCATGTCGTCGTATTGCTCCGTTTGTCGCGCGACGAAGCCGCGTTTGACCGACGCTTCGGCAAATTTTTGGAATGTCGTGCCGCGCCTGGGCGCCATCACCAGGGCCACCCCGTCATCGGCGAGCCAGCCGTAAATTGTTTCCACCAGGTCCAGCCGGACGTCGTCGAAAAAGAGGCAGTCCGCGCTGAGGATCACGTCGTAGAGAATTGACGGCAGTAGTTCGTCCTCGTCGTCTTCGTCATCGTCGTCGTCATCCGCAAGTCGGGTCTGTATCGAAGGGAATCATAATCGAGAGTCCAGATTTCAGTCGATTAGCGCAAATATATTCGCGAGAGAAAAACCCGATTTCAAATCGATAAACGACCGAAGAACAAGATTCACTTGCGTTTGAAAAGTTATGAGAGAAGTTCGGTAATTCGTGAATTCAAACTTCGTGCAAATGTATGCAGGGAGAGAGAGGCTCTCAAGTTGAATTTATGTAACCATCTTCTGTGGCGAATAAAGAACAATTTTGTAATGAATGAAACAACTTCGAACTTTTAAATCGTGCAATTTTTCACATAGTCTCCAATATCTCTTCAAACTTGTTAGAAACATTTCAATAAAAGTTTGTAAAAAAAAAAAACATTGTCTCGTGAAACTTCTTCCAATCGGGGTCTCGGACAAAGCGAAAATTCTTCATGAAAAACAATGTCAATTGCGCGGAACATTGCGAGCCACCGGAAGAACACAAAGAGGCTACCGGAAATGGAGCTGAAGTTTAGCCGGAAGTATCCGAATGGTGTGCGTCTATATATCTGAGCCGGGAATCACAATGATCACGCGGGGATTCTACACTTACGAGTGTGTATGCGTTCTCTGGTTTCTTTTGTACATCGACGAGAGACGAGCGCGTATAAACGTGAAAGTATAAATTTTTCGATCGCTTGTTTTTCAGTGCTTTCCGTACAACATCCGATACGAAAAAAAATACCTTGCGGCGAAACAGCTTCATAAATGTTTTCGTGTTAAATGAGAATTAAAACTAATTAAGTATTAAAACTTTAATCAGCATCTAAATATTTATCTAAATATTTATTGCTAGTCAAATCCCGTGGCGCAGATCTAAAGTCTAATTTTCTACATGTTAAATTATCATTTAAAAATCAAGGAAGAAAAAATTTCATCTAAAATATCTCGGAAAAGCCGACAATAGCTTAAAACGCGTGATTTTTCTTCGGTGACAGAAATATTTTCTAGAATATTTTTAAAATAAATATAAAAATGTGACACCCATATTATGATATCATATTTCGAAACGTATCGCGACAACACCTGTCTTTGTTACGTGACTCTATTATGTGACACGTGCTAGATAAAAGAAAAAAAATTTTTTATGCAGTGCACATTTCAGACTATACAATGTGCGTGTATCATAAGAAATATGTGAGCAAAGCAATTTCTTATTAGTCGATTTTATCATTTGCTCAGAGTCCTTTTTCTTTATCTTCAAATATTTCTGACATTATAAAAAGTATTATTGAAGATGTTCTTTTGTCGACGCGAATTTCTCATGATCGGCCTTTCTCATCGAGTCTCCATTTAGAGTCCCGGTAGCTCTCCTCGGCAAGGTCTCAATTTTTCTATTCATCGACTCGCAATGACCGCGGTGACTCACTGATCGTAGCGACGAGGCACCGCGCCGTCAGGATATGCGATCGCGAAACCAGGCGTGTCGATGCCCGGTGGTCCGTCGTCGATTACTGGTTGGCGAGTCCTCGTCCGCGATGCAGATCACGTCGAGGAGTCGTCAGTTTTACGGGACACGTTATTCGGCCACGGGGTCGGCGACCAGACGGAATTCCGCGCCGCGATTAGAGAAATACAAAGTCTGTGATCCTTCAATTTCCGCGGACCCACGAAACTCACATTAAAATAGACGTCTGGTGATTTCTGCAGTTTTAATAACAAATTTCTAGAATCCATGAAAATCGAATATAATATATATGTGCGCATAATATTAAAGTTATACATGTAAAATGTAGGATGTAAAATCTGATTTTTTTTATTTAATGTAAATGATAGCGCGCGAACGCAGACTTGCATAATCTAAAAGCTAAAAATGTGCGAGTGCGTGTGCCGTCCCTTGTCATTAAATTTTCAATATTTAATTTCCGGCTTCTCTTTGTGACCGCGTGTCATCAAAGAAGCATTTCTGTCATGCTTCAATACTATTCCGACGTTGCTTTGAAAATATGCATTTTTCTCTCATGTATTTTTATTATACGCGGATGTTCGTTCTCAGAAATCTGACGGCTTATTGAAAAAACAACTTACAGAAACACGCTTCTCTGTAAACGAAAGAAATGAAAATTTCAAACTAATACATTTTTGTGCAATACAACTCGGAAGGGAAAAAAAAATCATTGAACACGTGTGTCAAGTTCAATCAAGAAGAGAGAGAAAGACGGATAAACTTAGCGGTGCCCATCAAGAAACAACTTTGATTTATCGAGTATCTCTTCAACATCGAGATTTAATGATTCTCCTAATGCGGGTTTTATTTAATTCTCGTCTGTTCGCCGACCCCGAGACGCGCTATTTTAATCGCGCCTCAAATTGCAACAGTTATAACAGTTAACTTCGGACTATCGATCGCTTTTTTCGGGATGATCGAGTTTGTTGGTCCAAATTATTCGAACGTTCACCTTAACGCGATTGCCGTTGACCGCCGCCGCCTGTCGCAAGGCCCTGGCCGTTCGGGCCCATTGCAAGACGCCGCACTCCACCAGATGCGTCATCCCGTTCCTGGCGACGATGCAACGCACGTTGTCGACGCTGGTCACGTTGCCGTCCGTGAGCGTGACCAAGCTGGGATCGCAGTACTTCGCGGCGAGCACGCCGGCCAGGCAGCTCATGCCGCCACCGAGTTCAAGGACGCTCCGATTCCGGCAGAGGCTGCGATTCCGCAGCAGGTAGTATGCCAAACACTCCTCGGACGGCCACACGCACACATTGCCGGTGTTGTTGAAGCCGATGAGCTCGCTCGCCGTGAAGCACTTGTTTATCCGTCGTATCTGCACGTTGTAAAGCCGATCGTCCAGCCAGGTCGAGTACTCGCACCAGCTGGACTCGCCGTCCGCCAGCGCGTTCTTCAGCAGCGACCAACTGAGCAGACCGAAGCTGGTGAACCGTCTCACCGACACCTCTTCGTCGGATTCGCTGCCGCCGATCGGTTCCGGTGAACGAGTCAGCGCCCTGGCCAGAATGCGCCATCGGCGCTGAGCGCGATTGCTCCTCTTCGAGTTGCGACTATCATTCGTCTCCCGACGAATCGGTAAAATCTCCTGCGACATATCCCGCGCGATCGGTTTGCATCGATCTCTGATGCGTACTCTTCGGATTTCTTCCTCCGACGCGGGATTGTATTTCGAAGAAAAGGGATTGTTGTTTCTTGTTTATTATACAACTCTTTCGACGTTCGTTCTTTTTCTTCTCTGTGATGACGCGCGTGAATGAATGCAAAAATTTCGAAAAATTCTCCGTTAGATTCTTTTCAACTTTGACGATTTTTCAAACTCTCACGTCTTGTCGCGTGAAGATTTGCGAAAGGCACGTGGGTGCAACGCGTGGTCATTGCCGGTGGATCAGACGGAATCTCCCTCGTCACTGCGCTTCTCGTCTTGCGACCGGTCCATAGTTCCCCTTGCGCACGGGAGGTATCGCCGCCGCGGGGGTTGCTGGTGTCCGGCAAGGACGAGAATGGACGAAGGGACGGGCCAAGACTAAAAGCGTCAAGTCAAGTTCTAACTCGCGCCACGCGGACGACGAGCATTTCTCTCTTCGAGATGCGGCGCCTGCGCGTCGTCGTCGGACACACGACTCTCTTCGCTCCCTCTTTTCCTCGCACGCGCGCGTTGGCTTCCTCGTCGCCGGTCTTTCTCCGTCCACCTTCCGCACCGTCTGACGTCCAGGGGCCGGGTGTTTTCCCGTCGCGTTTTCGTAAAAATCCGCGCGCTTGACGCGCACACTCGCTTTTGAGCCCGGCGCGCGCGGTTCCGAATTAGCCTGAGGTTGCGAAGCTCAATGGCAAATATCAGATGAGCGCGTCTGTGATCCGCAGGACAGGTGGATCGCGCTCAAACCGGAAACTCATCAGAGAGAGAGAGAGAGAGAGAGAGAAAAGAAAGGATACGTGATTGATCACGCCGATAGGTTCTTCAAGATCATTCGAACAAACGCACTTATCGCTCACGTTTTCTTTATTTTCTTTTGTGTGTGCACGTAGTAATTATCTTTGTTCGGTTTTAGAGAGGCGCCCGTGATTTTATCAGTGACGAGGAAGAGATAGCGAGATCGTAAAACGATACAAATTACTTCGTCAGTAATTCAAGAACGTATACACGTGGAAGCGCGGTGATGAAAATAAATTAGAGACGCTAGAGAGAGAGAGAGAGGGAGAGCTCGTTGAGAACACATTTATCATATCACATTGTTATTATCCCACATTATTAGAGTATTAATGATATTTACGGCCGGCACGTGCAATGCTTCTAATTATTTCTCGCGCTGCCGGTATTTTATTTCTTATTTTTGTTTCTTCCGGGACTCTGATCCGTTTACACAATCCATTGAAAAAACCATATATCTACGAATGCTGTAACTCGCCGATGAACGGCGAGTGTGTGGGTTATACGTTCGACAGGTGTTCCGGTTAGGAAGTTTTAATGATGCTTTGATTTCTGCCTATTGATAACAAACATTGGCGAAACCATAATCCTTTCGCCTTAAATCTTCTTTGACGACTTTTATCATTAGTTTTACGTTTCGCGAGCCTCCATAAACTCGCGCTCGGGATTTATTTCACGTCGTCCTAGTTTTCTATTCGAGGTAAGTAAAATCGAGAAACGACGAGCGTTCGAAGCTCTACGCACTTAAAGAGGAGCTGTGTTTTGAAAAAAAAAAGAGTCAAAATTCAATTTTGAAACCAGGCAACGAAGATTTGTAAAGGGCGATGTGATGTACATATACATATTAAACACTGTTATAATACTACGACTGGCTTATTCGAGCGTGTCATAAGCCTGGTTTCATCATCGCTACTGAAGATCCAAGCTGGTTGTTTAGCGCGTTGTGCCAAGACGTGCGTGTGTGCGTGTGCGTGTGTGCGTGTGTACGCGTATATGTTTGTGTATGCAGGCATTAAACTGTCACTAAACCAATATTTAAATCTTGGCTGAAGTTTTCAAACGAGCGCATTCGTTAATCGCTCTTTATTGAACGCGCACATTTGTTATTATTTTTATATGATATTTTATCTCCAATCTTATGCTCCAGCTTTATAACCTCATATGTGCAGAAAATAAATATTTAACGTAGTAAATTATTGTACACTAAATTTATGCATTGCGCTGTAAATTTGTACGTGTACCTGATATATTTTTACAAATATGCAAAAATTCCTCATCGCTCGACAGAAAAGATTTAAGAGAAAAATCGGTACAATCGAATAAATTTCTTGTTACAACGAGAGATTTGAAAGATAGGCTAAAATTGCCACAACAAATGAACGCGATCTGAACATGAGCATCCGAAAAACATTTTCTCTTCGTAGAACTTACTACTGAGTTGATAAAAAAAAAAAAAAAAAAATACACGTCTTACATGGACTTCGATAATACGCGAGCGAAATTCAATTTCCTCGAGAACGTGTCGCCACGCCGAGTGAGTTTCGAAATTCGCTGGTTTAAAGTTGACGCCGCACTTTTAAATATTAAAAGTTGCAATGATAAAAACATTGATTAAAAATGGTTAAAGGCCAGTGGTAGTAGACTTCCTTTTTTTCACGCATCTTTTATACTAAAAATAATGTGATATTTTATAATAATATTTAATACTAAAAATAATTGAAGCGATAATAATCTACGCTACTCCGCTCTAGAGATTTAAGTGCGACGCAGAAATTTGTTTGGTGGAAACGCGATATCGAAAGAAGTATTAAACGTATTCCTTCGGGTCTTTCACATTTTTCTATAGTATATTATCGTCGATAGCTCGGGTTTCTGGTTCCATTAGCGATTTATCCGAAGCGAGGCACGCGTCAAAACGACTACACGGGAGCTTTTTCTTGCTTGCCTAAGTGATCCACGTCCATTAAGCTCTCATCCCAACTTTCCGCGCGAGTCAACTTTTTAATTATTTGCGGAATTCTTCGGGATTTCGCGTGACGTTATATTTATATGCCGCTTGGAGAAAGAGAGATATCGGTCGGACGTTTTCTGTCGCGACGCGTCGAATCAGTTTCGTCGCGTAATTATAGCGAAATCTAATTTTTAACGGTCAACGACACCGTTCCGAAACGGATTTATCTGCGATGCAATCTTCCGCGCAGTCATATAAAAAAATTCTACATACAACGAATTCTAAAATTACATAAAAATATTCTAAATTTATATAATAAAAATTCTATACACGTATGAATAAAATATTTTATATTCAGAGAAACATGAAGAGACGAAAATCAAGAATACATTTTCCGAGAGACTTGATATATTCCGCATAAAAGCACATATAAGTAATCCCTTGTATATTCCCAGGCGCAAATTCAATTTCGTTAAAGTGTAAGGTGGTGGCTGTTGATCCCTTCGCGGAGCGACGCGCCCGCTTTTCCGCACGTCGAATATCACCGCTTATGCAACTGCACTGAGACTACGCGGACACGTACGTATCTACTTTATATTGTTTGACATAAATAGAATCCAGTGGCAGTGGCACTAGAGCCGCGTGTGTGAAGCCGATGGCCTCTAGACGTTACGACGAATATAGATCTCTGATATACAATATACCGCGCTCTCGCGCGTGATTCGGAAATGAATTTCTGTTGTCAGGTGTTTCTTAAAGAAAAAAATATTCCTTATATTCTGCTTTCCGTATTTTCATTATTCGAGATTTCCATCTTTTTTTTTTCAAAATACTTCATTGAACAACTCGTTGATATGAAAGAGAAAAAATAATAATACAGATGGTAAGGTGAATTGTTTTGAGTGATAGACACTTATCGTGCAAAAGAGAGAAAGAGAGGGAGAAAACTAGAGAGTGGATGACTTTCAAGCCGGAAGTTTCACCACATCTTTAGCGTCTAAGTCCGCAAATGTTGGCGCGCGATTAAACGCGCGTTTCGTGCCGTTTTGATTACGCGTACTCGAAATATCTCATCCCTCTGGAGCGTGCATTGGCGCCATGTGCAACTGACGCAAGATGCGCCGCGGCGATACTATTATTTGCACCTACGCAAACGCGATCTGAGAGAAGACGCGGACGCAGACAGGCGTATAAAGACGCCGTTCGATTTAACGGAGCCGACAATTGAGACGTGAATCATCCGCCACGCCACGTCAAACTATCGACGGTTTATATCGCACAGAATTCGATTTACCGAGAAGAACGATAAGAACGATGCATTTGTGTACACTCGCAAATTCTTGAGAACTCGTGAAGAATGTTGCGAAATAAACGAAATTTTGTGCAAACTTCGTGACATGTTAGAGATTAACGGCGGTTTAGGGGATAAAATTCTGCAAATTATCTCTTGCTTCATCCTATTAATTTCTACAAGAGACTTAAGATATTCTTGGAAAGCAAAATTAGATTTTACATTTCCGAGTTTCGTGAGAGAGAGAAAGAGAGAGAGTAAAAACTTTTCTCTTAATTCCAGGATTTTGGTTAAAGTTCTCTAGATAACGAACTCGAGGAGGATTTTCTGCGCGACTCGAAGTTTCCAAAACCGAAAGTGGGCAAGATCGTCTTCCGTACTTAAATTATCGAATTCTCGACAGTCTTAATAAATTAATTACTTTTATTTATTAACCGGAGTTGCTTTGCGAAACTCGTCGGGAAGAAAAACCGTCACGCGGAGGAGAAAAGCAAGGGGAAGAGCAAGATGAAGAGGCCGTCCGCAACGATAGACGCGGTATTGCGGCGTGTTGGCAAGGACACCGACGCAATGCGTCTGGATGTCTCTCTCTGACCCGGGAAAGTTAGGTGACAACGACGCCGCGCGGAAGGGAACATCCGTAGGAGGAGAAACGACGCCGCGTCTTTTCCTTTTGACGAAGCTGTACCCTGACAGTCGCAGATGACCGTATTGGCCGGCAACGAGCGCCAAATGTCCTACATTCGTTTATTAAGAACATCAGTCGGACAAATACGTGGAAGCGGACAATGGAGGCCACTATCGTTGTCGCTTCGAGACTCGTAGCTCTACATAGATACAAAGTTATATACGACAGGTGCACACGAGGAGAGACGTTTGAGAATTTAATGGATCGCACATGTATTTGTACATGTTCTATTTACTTAATTCGAATTTCAATTAAATAGAAATGAGCAATTTTTCGACGAGTAAAATACACTTCGAAGGAAAAAGCTGTTTAAAAATGTCATTCGAAGGATGCGCGCTGCTCGTTACGGTTCGAATATTTTTCAAAACGCTTATAAACGAAGATAAAACTTCGCTTAGGTGGTCAAACAGTTCTAATTTCAGTGCGGCTACTGCACGTGGCTTTATTACAGCGAAGTGCTGGATTTACGCACGTGAGAATCGACGAGATAACACACCGCGCCCGTGTCAGAAGAGAGAAGGTTGTATTTTTAGAAGAGATACGGGGGGCAATAGCGGTCCGTGTAAGTTATATATGCGCGTGTAAAATGAAGACGTGGTAAAAGGTGAAGAGAAACAAGATCGAGAGAAGAGTGAAATGAAATACAATTAACAATTTAGATCAAATACATAACGATTGATTTTCGGAAGAGAGGAACTGTATTTCCCTTCCCGAGACTTTCAAACTTCTTTGAATTAATCTTGTCGTTAAAAAAAATTAATGAAACAATTCCGAAGAAATTGAAGCGATAGATGAATTTTCCGAGTTATTTTATTTGCGATCGCATTTGTCACAATCAAGGTATTATCTCTAACAATCGGAGAAATTGAAAGAAAGAGAAAGAGAAAATAAAACAGAAATAAGTGTATCTGTGAGGAAAGTTAAACTGAGATAGTTCTACAAATTAAAATAACTACGCTGAAGAAAAGAGACGACAAAATGTATATAAAGCAAAGGTACTTAGAACAACAAGGCGAATTGAGATATATTTGGAGTAATCAGAACGTGACAAACTATCGCCGCGCCTGATTACTATACATGAAAGATATGTCACGGTTGAATGTGGAAACGAGGGAGTGGAAATCGCATTATATGCAAAATAGCTGTTCTAAGACCGTGTATGCGTGTATATATGCACACAATGTGTCCGCAAAACTTTTCTCACGAAGTTTACGCTCGTTTATGTAGCGTGAGGAAAGCGATTCGCTTTGCGAGGACAATAATAATACGGATTGCGACAAGGTCGCAATGATTGTGTTATCGGACCAGACTGCATTCTATTAGTTGCTAAAAGTGCGTTGCAATAATAAACCTAAAAATATCACTGCTTAAGCGTTTCTTCATGTAAAACAACCTTCTATTTACAACGTCTCGTTAGACAGAAAATGAGTCTGTGGAAGAATAAATTGTTAACATCTTGCGCCATAATATTATTACGCGACACGTTAATATTCAATTATAATATACTGAGGACCTCAAAGAATTTATATATCCTGTTAATATATAATTTTTAAATAATCACAAATCAATTTTTATATATTTCTTGCATCCAGGCTTGCACAGATACGTCTGAACTTTTAATTTTAAAATATTGCATAATAACTGTGAACTGCTAACAGCAGGTAATTGAATTTTCCCTCGTAGATGTGAGAGGATGTAATTACATTTTCTCTCTCTCTTCCAATATAATTACCATACGTAACTTCTGTTACAGGACGACATAGAACGTGCATGGTAAAAATCAATTACCGTAATTTTTTACCAAATACGATTTCTAAAATTGTACTTTTCAATCATTAATGTAATAGATATATATATTCAATTTGATTTTTTTTAATTATTCTGTAATATTATTATATTACTTACATGTGGTTTAAGAAAAGTATCGGTGTCTTTTATTGCGATATTTCCAGGAAAGACTTTGCATAGATACCGAGACACGAGATATCAGAATACAGGATATCGACGCTGTTCGATACATCTATTGTAAAATCAAGTGCCTTTGATATGTGTATATATAACATAATACTGCTACGTACAAACAAAAAGAACGTTTTGCCGTATCGAGCGCGATATCGTCTGCTATTACAATACGTGACAGTTTTTTGATGTGAGCAAACATCTCAGAAAAAAAAAATCTGCTTTACTGTGTGAACATTATCATGTTTATAATTAGTTCATTCAAGTATTAGAGCCTGATACCACTTTGCAAAACTGTCTCGTATTGTCAATCGTATTGAAGATAAAAGTAACAATAATAATTAAACTCACATTTTTGCGTCCTCGAAAATACGCCGCTCGTCTCAACGATGTAGAAAACATTAATTTAACACTGTATTATTTGCCATTAGTATTCATCGTCAGACGCGAATTGTATTGTTTATAAAACACTTGCAACGTTTAACGCACACATAACCTCCTCAATGTAGGAAATCTTTATTCGCGGATTATATTGCGTTTTGAAATTACTGACGCGAAATATGAAAAACGCAGTGACACGTGGAACTTTTCGCGCGCGATTGTTCACAAAATACTGTAGTATTGCAAATATATTTGCAACAAACTTACGTTTTTATTAAGAATTACACAAAAACACGGTAATCCCGCTTGCACACTCGTATGACATACGTGAAAACAGAAGAAAGTTACAGATAGGTAGGCGTTCTCTAGCGGTGGCGTGCGTTACTGCAAAGCATAAAGAAAAGATAAACATACCGACAGACAGCAACTTTCTCTATGTCAATAACTTGAGCGTATGTGACGCAGAATCTTGCGTGCAAAGACCGTCACAGTGGCGTTCGTGTTGCGGCAACGGCACTGCGTCAAATATTTTCGTACACAAGCTCCGTCTACGTTCAATCGATTTTACAATCTAACCTATAAAACACCGGGCATGATGTCAGATCGTTCATCGGAGAACGAGTCTCGTGAACTCGCGCCGGTCGTCACCCGCGATCACTTGGTATTTAAGCCAAGATGCAATTTACGCGATCGTCTCGCGTATAAAAACGTTCGAAGGAAACAGCGTTGAAAGACGGAGGAATGCGCGTGTTAAAGATCGAGTTTATCAGATTAGCGCGTTAACCTTGTCATCGCGTGTCGCACGCGGATTATGACGTAGCGAGAAACTGCAGACGTAATATCATGAGCAAGCTTAGATTAGGGTCAGAGTATATTCCCTTGGTGGAGGAGGAAGACATGTCGAAGGCTCGCATCGTAGTGCCGTTTTCTAAAGTGGCATGGTTCACCGTGTCACTGCCGTTCTTGGCGTTCATCTTCTGTGTCATCTGGTCGGTCCTGTATAATTTCGAGCATTCTACTTCCACTCATTGTCAGGTGCAGAATTATCAGTTGTGTTGTACATTGTTGCAATTTTTTAAAATGAAATCAAGAAACTGAAATCTTTTTGTGATTTAATATTTAGAATACAGCTTTTTATGGTGGATGCTGGTGCAAAACACTTTTATTTAAAAAGAAATGTAATATCGATATAAATATGTAAGGAAACATGACAAAATAACGAGACAATTGTGATGCAAGTGTTAGGTTAAATAGTTTTGGTCTTTGTGTGATGTGAATAATTTTTACAGGTATACAATTTCTTGCCCTCTGTCTCCGCAGCCATTGGTCACTATAAACCTCAGAGAGATGTCTGGAAGACTGCTATAGCATTGCAAGCGATAGTGCGAACTTTAATATTTAAGATGTATTATCAATATTACAGAGATCATGTTTACAAGTGGGCTCAATATTTAGCCAATATTGCACTTGTTATGTATGCTATTGAAAACACATCTCTGGTAACATTGAGCTTTTGGACTTCTGATGAAAGTTACAGTGAGTAAATTCACATGGGTTTAAAACTTTATATAACATACATAATATGAACATATACTAATAGTTCTTTTTCTTCTACAGCATTTCATAAAATGTCTTTTATAACTTTTTTGCTGACGTCATTTATACACATGTTCTTAGCATATTATATTATGAGAAGATGTCTGAATGTTGCAAAAGACTTCAATGATGCTTCTTTGAAGTGGAAACGGAGATCAATGATGTTGAATGTGATTTCTATACTAGTAGCGTGTTATTTCTTTTATAGACATAATAAATATTGTGAACCTTTAGGTAAGTTATCAGTTGATGTAACATTATTATAATGTTGTTCTTTTGTTAGGCCATTTGTATAATTTTTAGTGTATTCAATGTTTGCATTGAGCGAATATGGTGTTGTACTTTCAAATATGGGATATCATCTCACAGCTGCACTGGATTTTGCTACAACACGTCTCATGATATCAGGAAATAGATTTAAAATTATTTAAATTCTTTCGGATCAAAGGTATAAAATACAAAGGTCACAAATTTACATCAAACTACTTGTGTATGTTTGAAGAGGTATTGTACATACTTGTATATATGGTATTCATTTAAATTACGTTCTTAAATTTCCATATTGAAAAATATATTTTTTTAAATACTATACATAAAAATGTTTTGTTGAAATAATGTTTTTTGATCACATATTTTAGCGATTATTATAAATGTATTACATAGATTAATTGATTTTAAACATATTTATCAAGATTTTTATAAAATTGTTTTGAAATGTTTGGTTATAGATTATGTTATGAATGACGCTGAAAAGCACAGGATCTTGTACTTTAACTTACATTGTTATTTTGTTATCTCATATCACACAATATTTTCCAGAAATATTGTAATGTATCAAAAATCAAACGTCATCGTATGTAAAAATATATTTTTGAAATAAAAATAGCTTCTTTACATAAAATTTCTTTCTAAGTTATAGCATATTTGGCTTAGTTTTGGTTTAATATGTAAGTATATATATCAAGATATTATATATATTACAGTTTGAAGTCGGTGTCGAGCTTATTAGCGATGTATTTTGCTATTGATAAACTACTAGTCGCAGCAGGCGACGGCGCATTTCGGCAATGCAACACTCTGCTGCCTATTACGCCGATACCTTTGTCAAAAACAAAATCGTCGACTAGATTGCCATTCTTATCTAGCGCTTGTGCTCTCACACCAGCTGGTCCTCTGTTCATAAAAATATGAGACAAGTTTATAAAAACATATTCGTGAATATAACAAAAACTACTAACCTTCTTACGTCTTTGTACGAAATTTCGGGAATAAACTTTTGAAGATCCTTCACTGCTAGAGGATAGAAAATCGACTTTATCATCTCGTTACAGCCTGGCAATAAATATCGGAAGCACAGCTTGTATAGACCAGGAAATTTTGCCATTTCTACGCAGTCTCTTATATTAATGTTGAACCAGCTAAAAGAAGTATTTTATATAAATTTTATGTAAGTTTTAGAGTTTTTTTTTTTAATCGTTACCTGTAACCTTCTCTTGCGAACGCGAGAACAGCGTTAGGGCCTAGCCAGACGTCGCTGTTCATTCTAGGTGTGAAATGTACACCAAGAAATGGAAATCTAGGATCAGGTACCGGATACACATTGGTCGTGCTGAGATGCCTCTTGTTTTCATTCAGAAGAAGGTACTCGCCGCGAAAGGGTATTATCCGCGGACTCAGATCGCAGCCTGTCATTACCGCCAAACGGTCCGAATGCAGACCAGCGCATGTGAGCGCGTATTTCGTCGGTATGCACTTCATAGGAAACAATCAACAGAACAGTAGACAACAAAAATGTCACAGTGTGTACATGTAAGAAAAGAATCTTACTCGTTTTTCTGACCGGACAACTATAGGAGAAAGTTCTGTTTGCCCCTTTGATTCTGTCATTTCTGTGAAGCCAGTTACTTCGAAATTAAGAAAAATGTCACCTCCCATTTTTTGAAAGTCCTCGGCAAACGATTTACATACGACTGCCCAATCGACTATACCGGTCCATGGTGACCATATAGCTTTTTCTCCCTGATTGAACAACGAATTGTTTTGAAATACCATTTTACTTGTTTACATTTGTTTTCTTCTGTTTGCATTATACCTGACACTTAGGTTCATATTTCGATATACAATCTTTTTCAATGATCTGAAGATCCGGTACATTATTCTTTGTACCTCGACTGAAAAGCTCGTCTAGTCTTTTGACTTGATCTGGATTTTGCGCAACGATCAGCTTTCCAATTTTCTTGTGAGGTATGTTATTTTTACAGAGATACTCATATGAAAGCTTCATTCCTTCTACACAAAGCTTCGCCTGCAAATAGATTTTTTACCATATTGAAAGAGACAATGACTCTTTATCAGTTTTCTCTCTCAGTGAATTTACCTTCATACTTTCAGGTTTATAATAAATGCCGCAATGAATTACGCCACTGTTGTGTCCCGTTTGATGAAAGGCTAGACCAGGTTCTTTTTCCACAATAGCTATTTTCATCTTCGGATGCCTCATAATTACTTCGCGGGCGGTGGCACACCCGACGATACCACCGCCAACAATCACCAGGTCGTACGCACCGTATCGATTAATACTATTTAAATTTGGGTATAATATATTGTTATTGTTTTATATCAATTTTATCTATGTGTGTAAATTACTGATGTTTTTCCTTTTTCGAAACAAAAACAACTGTATATTAGAAGATATTTTATTGTGACTCAGTTTGATGATATTGACAAAAACGACTTTTTATTTTCTTTAACAGTTTGCAAAGTATATATACTAGAACAATATATAAATAGAAAAAATAAAAATGTATACATTTTATAAATATACTAACCTTGCGGATGTAGATCCGTGACGACATAAGTAATAAAATTTCGGTGTGGTTCTTTTGGTCAGAGACGTAATTATGTTCGTCGTCATTATATATACAATGTTAGATTCGGATTACGTACTACAGAAACATAATTGATTGTCTGATTTTAAGTTTGGACATGTGCGACGTTTGATATTTCATTATACAGACATGTGCATCAAGCTGAGATGTGTGACAAGATGTCATTTTAGTTTATTATCTAATTTCACGATTTTTCTTCGCGAGAATTTGCTAACGGGTGTGGTAATGTAGTAACACTTGCGTAAACTAGAGTACTTTTATATTATTGCGATTATTGGAGTTTGTAAATAATGAAATAATGATGCAATTATAAATTAATCACAGTTAAATTATTATTAATTGAATAATTGATATTGACACGATTCATGAATTATTTTGAGCAACATAATAAAATTACAAAATGTTTATACATATATATATGTTTTAACTGAAGTAATCATATTGCAAAAGTGCAATCACAGTATGTTCTTGAATTAATAATATGATAAATTAATAGTGCAACTAATTGATAATTCTATTCTCATTCAAAAATTTCAATACGTTTATTATTTATAATTGCAACTGTCATTCAGTAATTACACTTTTCCCTACATTGTAAGTATATTATTTTTATATTTACTTTCTTTTTTCATTCATTTATATAGACGTATTTGTTCAGTTTTTACGTGTACTAAATCTATTATTTAACATTAGTTACATTTCTTTATTTTACATTTACTGAGAAAAATGAGAGATCACGATCAGATGATAAGAAATGAACATAATTTCAAAGAATTTAATTGATCGTACCTGCGAGCTGTCAAAGGTTACGTGTTTCGATTATCGGAGTCGGAGTCGCTGTCGGCAAGTGGCGCCCTACCCGACAACTCGACGAACTACTTTCGATATGAAAATTGCGATTCTCGAAGTTTCAAACAGTCGCTCGATTGTACGTGTCGCGTTCTCGATCGCGTCGTGCGGAGACTGAAGTTTTGCGTTAATTATATGCGTTTGTGCTCGCTTATTTGTGCGTTGTGTAGTTTAGTGTGGTTTAGTATGCAGTGCGCGTATGAAAGTGTGTGATTTGAGAATCGGAGTGATTTGGAGTCAGCAAGACCGCATCGAGATGTGACAGTGCGTGATGCCGCAACCACTTAGCAGTCGAGTCCACTTTGCCGATATGGTTTCGTCGTTGGACCAACAGGAAATCGTCCGGTGTACAATTTCACGAGTATTCGCTACTGAAAAGTGAGTAGTCGTGCAAAAATTTATTTGTTTTTATACAAATTGCAGTAATTATCGCATTCAGCGGACTCGACAGTTGAGACATTGATTAGTGATTATTGTCCGTGATCGGGTTTGTTCTTTTAATCTATCACAGATGTGAAAGCATATACCATTCACACACAAGCAGTAAGCGTAAAAAATGTCTCAATTATCGAGTTTGCTGAATGCAGCAATTTCTTCGTTTTGACGCCAAAGTTTAAGATGGCCGCGCTTACACAAGATCGTGCTACGAATATATCGGCGCGCCCGTACATGTATGTCATCTGGTGCGGAAAATATAAAGCTTATTCCAGACGTTTCAATTAGTAAAACATTAGCGACTTACAAATATAATGAAAAAAAAGTAGCACAATAATAGCAGCAAAATATTTAAAACCGGAGCCCGATACATACATGTGTTACTCGATTCATTACATTAATTACTTGAAAATGAGATATTTATTGTTTACTGTTAAGATATTTATTGTTTACGACACTAAATAGAAACGAGAATACACGAATAGAATATCGCGCATTTTCACAAGTTCGTTGTGTAGCGGTTTCAATACGTAACTTTTCTTCTCGAGTGACAAATGACCGTGTCAGCGAGTCGGTTTCACTTCCTGACAAACAGCGCACTTACGTAGAACCGTAAAAATCAATTAACTGGTTTGAACAGCAGCGGTGTTATTAATGATATTTTTTTCTCGTGGCTCGCAAGTTTTCATCACATTCTAGCTGTTATATTAACGCCTTTTCAACCACTCGTTTCGCGCTGCAACGAGTTTCGTGGCTTCGTCGCGGTATCTTATATTTTTTTACGATCATATTAATTATCGGAAATATATTCTAAAGTCTTTAAATTAATTTTTTTAATAAAACTGTACTTATAAAATTGAAGAGAAAAATACGATCGCGAGAGTATTCTGTGCTTGTTATATCGAGGATATTTTTTTAATGCCACGTGACCTAGAAGCACTCGACGCGATCTCTCTCTCGTGTCGTGCGAGTTCTCGTAGAATCGAAAGAAACGACGATGATGACGACGACGACGACGACGACAACGACACAGTAGATATTGTTTCGTCGAGGTTTCTCGCTATGACAAATGACCGTGTCCACATTCCTCAGTTATATAGCGAACGTATGAGCGCGTACGAAGCCGGACGGTCGAATGGTCGGAGAGTAATTGGCAGTTACGCGGCAGACGTAATCCAATTTATCATTTAACAAAGAAAACCAGGCAATATCTTCGTGAGAGATAACGCGGAACGCGCATTACACTTAACTCCGAAAGTATACGCAGCAGCGGCAGAAATGTTTCCTTCTCGCGCGTGTTATTTATAAAGTCAGTCAGCATTTATCGTAAACGATTTGCACGTGTTTTATTATTTGCCAGAAACAATTTATGATTTTTTAACTGAAACTTTTCGGCAGGAAATATGTTCTCGAGGAAACATCTCTTTGATCCTTTTTGAAGACCTCATAGTTAAGCTAAAAACACTCTTTTTTAAACTGACCGACGTGTAATTTCACGAAACATTCCTCATAAAGCTCAGCTATATATTATTTACACCGCGCACGTTAATATTTTATTGGCTCTAATGCATCTCGCGGGCGGCTTTCTAAGCAACGCTCTTAATCTCGCCATCAATAATCCACGCGCTCGCTGTGGTATCAGGAGCAGTAGTGTTTTGAAGGTATAGACACGCCTCGTACACGTGGTCGAGCGAGGATATAAATAAACGATCGCTTAATAGCGCTGGCACGGTGCCCGGTAAACAATTTCGATGCCGCGCGGTTGATCCGATGGCGCGCGGTTTTCGTGATATTAGCGGGTAAGTTTCGTTATCCTCCCGCGTATTGCGAGAGAGCGTCCACACTGGACGCCCCCGTGCACGAGAACCCGAAGAGGGAGAGAGGGTTTGCATTACGCCGGAGCACATTTATAGCAGGATTTCACGGAAGTTTTGCCCCGCGCGTCTTATTTCATTGAGGTCGTTCAACCCGCGCGAACGAATCCGACGCCGGTTTGATTAAGGAAGAAAAGTTTCGGAGACGCTTGTAACGCGGAACGATCACGCGGCCGGCTGCGTGGCCGATCGCGCGCGCGTTGCACCTGGCATTTTATATATCCCGCGCGCGGGATTCGTAGATTACTCGCTGCCCTTTTACAACCCTCTTCTCATTGTCGCGCGTTTTTTCTCCCCTCAGAGAAAACCGGCGTGTTCTCGTCTCTTCATGACACGACAGACTTCTTTCGCGCGCGCGCGACCATCCTCTCTTATTTTATTATCTTGCACGTCAGCGAGATATTCCTGTCGAGAGACGTCACACTGTATTGTCGCAAAGTTATTTGCAGTTTCTTAGAAGTCGTAGCATACATCTTTCTCGGTTGTCATCGGAATTATAATTTTGTTGACAAGTGAACAAATTTGAATTTTGTTCGAGCATGATTTTTGTTTTGATCAAAAAGAACTGCGGTTTCTCTGGAAAGAGTGTTCGATTACAAAATTACAATGTTGAAAATTGAAAATAGTTGAGTTTTTTTTAAGTGTATTAATACAGAGGTCAGAGAAAAGATATAATTATGTTTAAAATTATGAAATTTATATAAATAAAAATCATAATTAGCATATAAATTTTTTCTGATTTGATTAGAAGATTTGTTTTCGGCCGCTTGCAAATCTGTTTTACGTAAAGTCTTTTGTGTTCGAATTCACGAATGGCCTCGATGTATAAGTGCCTCACGTAGGCGCGTCCCTGAGATATGCGTTCAGAGCGTGAAACCGGTTCCATACGGCGTGGATAATTTCGCAATAACATAGTTATGTGAAAATCAGTCTTGCATCGAGAAGAGATTCTTGTTGCAAGATGAGATAAAAATAAGACAGACACCTATACGATACGGGTTAAAAGTATATTTACAAGGATAAATATAGACAGGATACATTTTAATTATAATTTTATATCAGTTTTTTTATACACCACAGAATAACTTTTCTATATTTTACCGAAAGGAGAGAGAAAATAGAAAAAGAGATAATGTTATTTAGAGAAAAGATTGCTTGTAATTTATTTTTAATTTAAAATTTGTTTCCCATTGCGTGTCAACTTCATTTTAATTTACACACATAATAAAAACGAGATATTTTAATTAAATTATAAAAAATATAGGTAAATCTAACTCGGGGGAAAGACTCGCGTGATATAGCAACAAGTTTGGGAACCCCTGTTACTCTGCACGGCGCCTTCCGTTCCCTCGTAACATCACGCTCCTGAGTGTGCGTGGCCGCGGTGCGCGACGGTTCTTTGACTCGGCGCCGGGAGTCAGTCAACCCGGTGACGGCTTGCAGGCTGCGTGTTATTTCTCTGACGAGCGGGTTCCTCGGTGCTCACGAGTCCTCGCGCGGAAACGCGTACGTGCGCCGACTACACTTATCGAAGATCGAGTTGTTTTATCGGCGATTTCGAAAGTTCTCAATCACGCGGAAAACATCGACGACGCGCGCGAACGTGCGGTTGTTCCGAAAATGCAAAAAGCCCGCGATGCGCGCGATCGACAGATGACACGTTCCCGCTGAAACTGTGAAAAAGTTTACATTTGTGTGCTTGTCAACAAAGTGCGCTCCGAAAGCACGATGGATCGCCAGCACGCGCGCCGATGAATAAACAAAAGGATTTTTTTTCGGCGTGATTGACTTGCTTCGGCGGAATTATCGCGCGTGATCTGTGGAGTTCATTATTACAGTGATGAGACCGGGAAGAAGCGCGTGCGATCTCTGAATTGCGATCGATTCTAAGAATCGAGAGTTCTTCGTGTGTGTTCCAAAACGTTTTTTTCGGACAATCGTCGCCCGAGCACAGAGATCGATTTATATTTTCCGACAAAAGAACTACTACTATAAGACTATTGTGTCTTTGGGTCCAAAAGTGCGTATTTTATCGAGGAAATAACATTTTACGTAAGGAACATTGTGGTCCCCACTTGACTATCCCTCGAAAAATATTTTTCTTGGGTGTTCCTTTTTCAAACCGGATCGTATTCGCCGCATCCGCAAGAAAACGTATCAAGGAATTTCTAATATTCAGGGCAACTGCGCGTTCCTACCTACCGCGAAGCGCACTCGACCTCGGAGCGAGCGATCCGGAGCGGTGTAATCGGTGAAAGGAGATTCAGCGCGCCGAGGGACCTTCCGACGCTGCACCGGTTTTGCGTTCGCCATCCTGACGGAATCCTGCAGACTAGCCGACCGAGAAAATTCGAGCTGCCGCCGCGGCTCGAGAAGATCCACGAGGAACAACAATCCGCGGATTGTTCCAGAACAATCGCTGTCAGACGACGCGTTACCGGTGCATCCGCGATGGAGGACGAGCTGCGATGTCCCAATTGCAAGGAGCTCTTCGTCGAGCCGGTGCTGTTGCCGTGCTGGCACGCATTGTGCCTGGCCTGCGCGGTGAACTTGCAGGCGCCACCGGACTCGCCGCCCGAGTCCACCGCCGACTCATCAAACGCGCCCGGTTCCGATCAGGAGGCCGACAAGCTGTCGATCCTGTCCGAGACCGATTCCGGCGTGGTCTGCAGCAGCACGTCCACCAGCTCGCGACCCGGCAGCTACGTTGGCACGCCGGGCAACGGCGGTTTCCCGCCGTCCGGCGGCACTCTCTGTCTCTCGTGTCCCGTTTGTCAGAAGACCGTCTACTTCGACGAGGGCGGCGCCCACAATTTGCCCAAGTACCGGGCGATGCAGCACATCGTCGAGAAGTACCAGGAGTCGCGAAATGCGCGGCTGCAGTGCCAGATGTGCGAGGGAGAGCCGCGCGATGCTACCGTCGCGTGCGAACAGTGCGAGGTTAGCGCGTGATTATATATATAGAGATTATATATGTACATGTAATTATATATTTAGAGAGAGAGAGAGAGAGAGAGAGAGAGAGGAAGGGAGAGAAAGATACTTAATCCACAGAGCGGTTGATAACCCAAGAAGTTGAGCGTATAATGCGTTGTCGCATCGTGATTTTCCCGGAACGGCAGGAACGGAACGCGTCAGATTTAGCGTGAGATTAGAAGCTTGACGAGCGAATGGGGGGGTTGAATAAGAGTTCTAATGAGAAAGTAGAGGGATAAGAGGTGCACGCCCCGGCTCGCGGGGAGAGATTAAGAATTTCTAATTAAATAGTCATCCCCATTAAATTAAGACCGAGAAGTAATTGGGGTTGTCGGCGCATCAATGTTGATTTAATCCTTTACGGCTGCGGATGTCGTAAACGTCTAACTAGAATTGAGAACTTTGTCGTAACGGACAAAGTTTTAAGTAAATAACAAATGAAGCCGACTCGTTACGTTGATTAGTATTAATTGACACACGGAAAAAGGAAATGTTTTTAAACGAAATATATCGTAACTTTAATTTTTAATTGTCCGTCGGGAATTTTACACAAAGCAATGTTTCAGAAAAACAATACAGTATAATTAAACAGTATAATTGCAGGAAAAGAAGAATGTATGTGTTTTCATCTGTATCTCTTCTGTTGTTTCTCTTATTCGATATTGTATATTTTTGTCGCTCGCGTCTTACAAAAACTTCAATCGCATCGTAAGCTCAGCATCGAGAAAAGTTCCCAAGGCTACCGTTCTTAACGACCGCGGCATCAACCGTGTTTATTTCTCTTGTGTGCTTTCCTCATCCAGAGACTCGTTAACTCCTCTCCTGCGCGCTCCCTCGTTCTTCTTCGAAGTCTACTTCATAACTTTTCTCTTCGTAGTACGAGCGCACTAGAGTCGCTCTCGTGGAGCACCCGCGCGTCTATATCATTATCGACATTAATATCGAGGATTATGGTGATGTCGTTCCGGAAAAGCGGTGATCTCACTAGACGAAATTTCTCTCTTTTTCCCTCATTCAAATACAAACGATTAACGTAATCAAAACACAGAACTTTATCTAAACGCCGCGAGTGTAAACAGTTTCTGATAATTTTTATAAAACAGTTTCAACACACGTGTGGAAAGCAGAAACATGTTTGTTTATAAGATGTATCTTTATCTCGCTCTTCTATCTATGCCATACACCCGTTATTTCGTTTCACTCTTGAAAAACTTTAATTTTTTGAAAAGATAAAAATAGTTCGTAAGAAAAATATAATATTACTAAAAATTAGTAAAAGTATAAATATTATAATTTTAACATCTCTTCTTATGTTATGTTGATTCTTTTGCGAGACTAAGAAATTACCGAGAGTGTCCGTTCCGGATTCGAGCGGTATGTTCGCATAATGTGTCACCGCATTTCATTGACATTCACAAAGAGAGAAAGAGAAAGAGATTGATTTTATATTGTTCGGCGTTCTCTGTTTGAAAAGATCGAGTTACCGCGTTTCGGAGAGTGGCACGTCGCATGAAATATCTCGTTGTGCGACACAACATATACGCCAATCGCACACTCGCGCGCGTCTCGCCTCCCTCTTGCACACGCCTTCCTACGAAGTGTTAAATTTCATTTTCGACCCCTCTCCCCTCCGACCCTCTCCCTCTGGGTGTACCGCGACAAGTGGCGGATATATTTTTTCCGTGATTTTACACTCGCACTCGCTCTGCGCGCACCCGGTTGTTCCTCGCTTTGCGAGAAAAAAAGGGGTGGGAATCGATGGTGCCTGCAATTTTATTCGTAACCGGCAACATTTTCGCGCGACAATACCTACTCTCTTTGTCTGTCTCTGTCTCTTTTTGTCTCTTTCTGTCTCTCTATCGATGATCAAAATGATATTATTTCCGAAAAGGAAATATCGAACAAGCGAGAGGAATATTGATGGCACGGAATAATACCGTAGAAACAAAAACTAAATTTGTGTTTATTTAATTGTTGACACACGTACACACGGCATTGTGATCGCCGCAATGTCAATATAAACTAAGACAATTTTTCAGTGAATTAAAATATATTCTTGCATATTTTTAATATTTTCTGATAAAAATATGATTACAAAAAAAGTGAAGATTATTCAGGAATGATCGGTATTACAGCGACGGTGTTTCTTTAGGCATTCGATATCGTGAATATCGATGCGATCGGAAAACGAATATATTGCTCCGTCGCAGTTTATTATTTCCCTTACAAAATACGAACAGACAGAGAGAAATCGATTGTTCTTTCAGGTTTTATATTGCGACGCCTGCAGAGAGTCCTGTCATCCAAAGAGGGGCCCGCTGGCGGCCCACAATCTGGGACCACCAAGAGGCAGCTGGCAATCGAGTGGAGGCAAGGGATCCCGACCCGAGGGCACGCCGGTCTGTAACGATCACAATGGCGAAGCGGTGACCTTGTACTGCGCCCTTTGCAAAATCGCGATATGCGCCCTGTGTCTTCGCGATCGCCACGCCGCACATCCTCACGACGTCTTGCCGTTGGCCGCCGCTTGCAAAGCCCAAAAGGTAAGTGAACGTAATTTTTCCCCACCATAACCGAATTGCATATTGGATTATCATGTAAACTTTTCACAAACGTATAACGTGTGTGAATTTTTCTATGCCTGACGCGATTTATAAGACTGAAAAGAAATTTTATTGTAGATTAATATATCAGATTTTTGTTTTTCTCACATTGTGCGCGAAATGAAGAAAAATTCACAACAGAAAAGAGAAACAAGAGTACGTAATAATTTGTGGCGCTGTTAGATTCGCAATCAGCGATATATATGTATGCGATTATACATTTTAAACGGGGGAACGGGGAGGGATGGAGTTAACGCGAACGAATCGGAAGAGGTGGGAAGGATACTATAGATTTCAGGGAAGAATGATGTTTGCCGGGGCAGAATATGCGGCGAGATAATATATGTATATTTGATGATGAACTCCGCGGTGTAATTTATGTGCCTGGTCGCACGAGCAAAATCCGAAAATAATGGATGATGCGGTGTCGGCCCGTTAACACGACCAATAATTGAGTTTCAATCCACCTACTCGTACGTATTACACACACATACGCACTTCGAACACGTTTCGAAATCACATATAGTTTTGTTCGCCCCGCGAAATGCCGTTGTGTATAGTTTCTCTATCGCGCATTTTGTATGCCGCGAGATTCTATTGCGCGAGTCATTAGCGCGGGATCAGCGATGAAAAATACATTGCCGTTATGATAATCAATCACTCACCCGGGCACTGCAGTTCGGCTGCGCACCCGAAATCGGAGTATCGGCAATTAGATGCTTGTAAAACATATCATGCAGAGTTGATCGCGTATTAATATAATAATTGCGCGATTTATAATTACGTGTCGTTAAACACTTTTTTTTTTTTTTTTATAAAGGTCTTTGCACAGATCGTCAAATACATGCATTGGTTTTATTTTTATTGTTACCGAAGAACACGTGTCCGCTTTGTTTTCATTATCAACGCCGCGTCAACAGATGTACAACCATTTTCGAGATATCGTATTAACGCAACGCGTGCCACGTCGCGTACCTCTTGTCGCGTACCTCGGAATACTGCAAAACGTTATTGCGTTTCTCCCTGTTTGCTCGTTGCGTTTCTCGGCGAGATAACACACGCGAAAATGGCGCGCGAACGACGAAATTGCGGACGCGACATAGGTCCCGTCGGGGACGTCGTCTTTATGTCGCCTGCGCTCGAGTCTCCGCGTTTTCCCCCGGACGAATATATGCAACCGCGCGTATTCCGGGACGCGATACTCGGAGAACAGCTCCGATCGACAGCTGGTTTCGATATCGCGTGTCCCGCGTAGGTGTGCGCGCATTCGCCATCTCCTTTCAACGTGACACACGTTATGTTCTTCCGTCTCTTTCTCTCCCCCCCGCGCTCTCGACACCTGGTCGCTTCCTGACATATGGAGCTCGCTCGGTTCTCTCGCCGCGTTGGTCCCATCACCATCCGATCAGGAATCACTTCCTCCGCGATTAATCTGATAAATTGCCCAGCGCGGCCCAGTCAAAACCGCCTGACTCCAGCAATTTCGTAATTGATTGCCCGCGCCGGACATGACCTGGGGTCGGGAAACGCGAGAGAGACACACGGCTTTCCGCTTTTGTTTGCACTCGCGCTCGCCCGTTATTATCTCCAGTCGCGATAGTTGACCCCGATGATAAGATCGATAGAGAATTGCTACGGGAGAACATCCCGTATTTTAGGTGTACTTGTGTGTATTCTAATCGTCGACATCCGGCGGCGGTGTGCGTCGCCAATCGCCTCCGGCCGGGGTCGATTGCGGGGTTGCTCGAGCGAAAACGGCGGTGAAATAGCTTCCGGGACTAACATTCGTTCTGTCTTCTTTGTTTACCCGAGAAACATCACATTTTGAGAAAGCAATTGTGCTCCTACTAATGTTGAATACACGCGATGTGTTTGCTTACTTTCGTTCTCAAATAAAACAGGAAGATATTGCACAAATCGCGTCCCAATAAAACGCGCACGATAAAAAAAAAAAAAAAAATCGCGATTCTGCAGAAAATTATACGCAAATATTATTTTTGATCGCGTCGTGTAATTTTTTTTCTTTATGTTTTCACCAACAATTAGTCGATGCGCACTTTAGCTGAGTGACGTCTTCTGAAATACATCGCCGGAGGGACGCGTTTATCATAAAAGCTCGGTTGGGATGGGGCGGAAAACGCGGCGAAAATTCAGTTGCGATAAAGTAATTTGCAACACAGGCTCGTTTATCAGCCCGTGCTATACCAGCGTAGAGAAGATACCGTGTTGCCGATCGCGTACATAAGCTCCGGCTATGCGAATCGCAATCATGTCGGGCCGCGATCCGCTCCGCTCCACGTCGCGTTTTGACACGTAATCATCCGTCACATTGTCTTCCTTCTCTACCTTCCTTCCTTCCTTCCTTCCCGTCCCCGTCCGTGTCATCGTCGCTCGCAGTTCTCCTCCCTCTCTTCCCGCGCGCGCTTTACGCACGGTGCGTATATCGGAAGCGGCCGCACACCGCATCCACGACGGCACCGGCCATTATTACACATTAATGTTGACGTACGAGGCAATACTCGCGTGTTGCACCCGATATTTCGGTAATTAGTCTGCCTGCTCGTCGGCTAATCAGCGGAATGCTGCGTGCATGTGCGGGCTCCGGTATTCCGTGTCTGCAATCGCGATTCGAGCGAAGTGTGTACGCTTATATCTCGCGAACTCGAGATGCAAATATAACAACACAGTGAAACAGAAACCTAATCGGCGCGGCATCAGAGCACGGCATACTTCTTTCCGTGCGCGCATATGCTAAAAGAGTCATTTATTTCTTGAAACAAATTTCTTCGTTCGATTGCCGATTCATACTGTTAATTTTCTTTGCACGATTCTTTAAAATATATGATCGCGAAATTTACTTCGTAATCTCGTGTGTAAGTTGATGACTTCGTAATAATGCAGATTGAAACGCGCGCGTAATGATATGTTTTAGCATGCGATACGAACGTATCATTTCGCGTGCAAAAAAATTGTTTATCAGATAACGATCGTTCTTAATTCCGACGCTAGAAAATTGCCGCTGCTGCGACCCGCTCTTATCGCTTCTACATCGCGATAAAATCATGACTCTTGAGTAACCCGCGCGCCCGTCGAAACTTAATCAACACGCTAATAACTACGACCGATGGTCTCGATTGGTTTTAAACGGACGACAAGACGGCTCTGTGAGTGATGGCCGAATGGGCCGCGCGAAGGACCGCAGTAATAATAATCGATCGTCGTACTCCGACCGCGTTCCCGACCATAATTGATTATGAATTCGGTTAATCGATACGAGTCACGTTTTAATGGACGTCTGACGTGTGACGTTTGAGCACCGCCGTTAATTCTCTAGACATTTAAGCAGTGGGAACGGCGTCTGTGTTAAATTTCTCGAGGATATTTTTATTATTCACGTCTTTGTCAGTATATGTCGATGATACGCGCAATTGTATAACATATCTGAGAGACACACAAAAATAAGAAAAATCTTATTATTTTATTTCGGAAAAACAGAAAAAAATAGAAAAAAGACATTCTTTTGCAGTAAAAAATCTAAACGTTTGAAAAATTTGCTTATTAATTAAATTAACGTAAATCTGAGAAAATCACTCGCGAGATTTTTTGAAAAATTCAACAATTATAAAGAATTTGAGCTTGAAATGTATTCACGCACACACGTACACACACAGTTGTACATACCGCATTCGCGGGCTTTATGAATCTATGCATGGGCTTGCGTAAATATGCACAAACATACATAACGTGTACATATATACATAATGGTTTCACGGTCCAAGTTCTACGGCAATGTATTACAAAATTCGATTACTTAGTAGTTAGTGGCAAATAGACAAAGGGCTGACCCGGATCCTCAGTGTCAAGTTTACTCGCTCGGAATCGATTGTTTGCGAAGGGTTGCGTCGTCCCGCCGTCGTTCTCTGCGGACATCGTCATGCAACCTTCGTAGTCTTTAAGTCCGAAACTCCATCGCAGTTGATTGAACCACTAGCCGCACAAATAACGATGGAGAGGAATTTTTGTTCAAAAATAGTTGCGCAACAGTGACTGCCACGTACTTTTGCAAATTAATTGCATACAAAAATTTTTTCTTTTTGTTTTACAAAGTATGACGATTAGGATAAAATTCTGTGAAATCGTTATGTAATCATAAAGCTAGATTTAAATTGCTCCACTTCTGAATAAGCTGCCGAGCTGTCTTTTCACACTTCTCGGGAGTTGAGAGTTGCAGCGCGCGCTCTGAAATTTTCCGAGTTCCTTTTCTTTAACACTCGCCCGTATATAGTGTCTATTGAGCGAGAAACGGAGCGCGCCAAAAGACCTCATCCAGTCTTTTCGGCGTGGCGGCGCCGTCGAGAGAAGCGTCCTCGAGGCGGTTGAGATGTACCTGCTCTTCTCTCCCTGTCGACGCAGCGGGAGGGAAGGCAGGCAGGTAAAAGAGACGCCGGAAGCTGACGCGAAAGGGGAAAATCGCTGTCGAAAAATCAAGGCACGGTAAGCGCCCCGTGACGTTCGCAATTTCCTGGTCGACGGGGAGAGGCGAAGGGCGAAGAAGAAACGCGACGGCGGAGAGTCGCGTCGTGCCTTGCCTGCTTGCCTGCCTTAAACAGCCACGCCTCGATTCGCGTGTCACAAAGAGCGTATCCGCGTATATACCGTGGCCCCTTAAGGCGGCGGAAAAGTTGGACGAGGTTGGTGGTGGCGAGGGAGTAAGGAGGCTGGCTGAGAGAGCGAAGATGAGAGCGGGCGGCGAGCGCGGAAGGGAACAAGCAAAGGAGAACAAACGAATAAGCGAACGAGCGAGCGAACGAATAAAGGCCCATTTAGACGGAACGAGACTTTCAGAGGTTCTCGGTGACGCGCGGAATACATAACGCATTTTTTTTTTTTTTTTTCCCAGAAAGCGATTCGACTCGCTGTTGTATCATTTTCATAATACTTACGCAAAGCGTTTTGCAGCTATTTTGCGAGCGAAAATACTTGGGCGCGTCAAGTAGACGGCTGTCACATGTGAAAAAGAAACACGTCGTGGTAATTTTAATTATCTTGCAAAATTCAATATCGGAAGAAGCGTAACGGAGATTTGATTTTCAATCAAATCATTTTCGTTTTCTCATTTGAACGAATCTCGGGATTTTATTGAAGTGAAATTATGAAATTCTCATTGAGAAAAAATATGTAAAATGTTAGTGAAAATATTCCGATTAAATATATATTTTATTTTCGCGGAATTGCCGGGATATCAAACCGCGGCGGATGATTAAATAACACGCTGAAAAAGAGTTGCGTTTCATATATATGTTACACATTCGCGCTTTATTTAATTAACGCGACAGCACATTCAAATCTTTTTCAACAAGATTTATTCAACAAAATATAAAAAAATTTTATTGTGCTACAAAATAGCGATGTGATATTGACAGTAGAATACGTCGGTCTCGTTTTATGCTCGAGTCTTGCAATATTTTCGAAATGTGCGTCATCTCTCGCCGGCTTTATCCTCTGTCGTTAGTCTCGATCGCAGCATGCAACGGGGTTTACGTGCCGCTTTCTGACTGCTCTTATACGATAACCTTTGAAAATCGTTAGGTCTAAACGGACCTTAAGTCGACGCGGACGAGAAGCGCGCAGAGACACAGGGCGGTGGAGGGAAGGGACACGGTTGTATAGGGGGATTCGAAGGTGGTACACGCTCGATTGCTAGTGTGCCACGGCGTGGCTCGTGATATCGCGTGGCGTAGGAAAGGTTCAAAGTGCCGTAGGGCATACACGGGCGAAAGAAAGGAAGAAACGTGCGAGAGGAGAGAAGAGAGAAATCCGGGTTCACAGAAGGTGTTGTCGGGGGAGGCGAGGGAGGAAAAGAGATAGAGGCGGCGAGGCGCAAACCGGCCCAGGACTGGTGATTCTCCGATATCACGTATTACGTATCACGGTGCTGATACGTGTGTAGTGTGTGTGTGTGTGTGTGTGTATGGACACGTGCACAGACACAGCCACAATACTGTTCTTGGTGTACTTTCTTTTCTTCCTTTTTCCTCCTCTCTTTCTTACTCTTCCACACGGCCCTTCGTGTCTCCTTTTCTCTCTCATTCTCTCTTTGTGCCGTCTCTTTTTCTGTCTGTCTCTCTCTCACCACCCGCCGTCGCGGAAGGTTCGCTCGTCTTCTTTTGCCGTAGGAACTCGAATTTCTCTCTCGCGCGCGCATACGCTAGAGGCAGATCGTTTGCAACGCGTACTTAAATACAGACACACACGATATGTTCTATGGAGCGTGTTGCGTACGGTGGCCGATCTTAAAAGTTCAGGGGAAGCTCGTCGCGGAGTAACGACTTTTCTCCTTTATTGGCTGTATAGCAACCGAGCAATATAGACGATCGCGATCTTGTTGCTCGTTCGTTCGTTCGTTCTTTAACCGATGAGACGAGGCATTCAATTATAAATTTTTTTTCTTTTTTTTTTTTTAGTCGTCGAGCGGCTTCAGCTTTTCGCTCGAAATTCACGCCAAGTGAAATAACATCTCGGTGAACCTTAGTGGGGCACTTCTCCGCAGACGAAACCGATATTTCGAGTTGAAATAGCAGTCTGCGGTACTGCTACGGTGCTTAAAGTTGCAATATCGAGTGCGGGATCGGGAAGACACACGTTAAACGCACTGCGGTCGACCGTTAACGCACACGCGTGCATTGGTGCGTACACCGACCGGCACTAAATCGTTCGAAAGAGAAGGATGAAAAAAACTTTCCCCTTCTATTACTTGGGCCGTCAGCGGTGGTCAGTGGCGACCGACAACAGCGGCTGAATAGAAGGGAGAACATTTTCTTTCCCTCTCGCGGAATCACGGTTCACGGTGTGTACACACTTTGCATACAGCGCGAATCCCGGTTGGACGGGTCAGTGACAATTTTTGCGGGGTGTAACACACGCAGGAAGAAGAAGGAGAGAAGAGAGAGAGAAAGAGAGAAACCTCTCCCGCGAGAGAGGGAGAGAATTGTATCTCTCGCGTGCTACGGCACTCAAACGCCGTACGGAAGCGAAAGATAATATCGCTCGTTTCTTGCCCGCGTCTTTCTCCGTCGTCTCGCTTACTCGGTTGCATCCGCAGCCGCCGAGTGCTTTTATTGCGTTCCTTCGTTCTCTTCCGCCGCCTTCCTCAGCCCGCGCCGCGCCGTCGCTGCGCATTTAATGCGTTTCGTGAAATTAACTCCTCACCGACGTCCCGGGTACTCTCGAGCGCTGTCTTTCACTGTAGGACTTTTTAGGACGTTGGAAGACTTTCATTGTAGAGAAAGAAAGAAAGAGTAGAGTCTCTGGAATTTTTAATATATGCGCAAAGTGGATGTATGCATATGTATGCAATTAGAGAATATACTGCAAGTGCACAAGAGAACAGTTTTTTTTCACATGCAAGATAAAAATAGAATTGAGAATTTTAACTTTTTTTTTTCTTTAATTTGCGATGCCGCGCTGCGTAAAATTTTATCTTGCGATCTTGCATCACAGTTTTTTCGTGCAAAAAATTACACGTCGACGCGAGAAAGAGAAAGCGACAAAGACTTTAAAAAACGATAGATTCTTCGAATTTTATATCATTTCCAATTACATATAATACTTTTCTTTATTTAATCTGCACAGAGCGTACTCGCTCTTCAAGAGTTTCACGTGCTTTGTAGGACGAAGCGCGCGGAGAGATGAATTCACTCCCCCGGCACTCTTCTCGCTCCTTCTCTGTTTGTTCTTTTACTTCGTCCAGTCGCGAACGATAGCAAACGATAGCACTCTCGAGTGCCACAAACGTTTTCGTCGAGAGTACCTTCAGATTGATGAAAACTAAGGGCGCGCGCGCGCGCCCGCGCCCAACGCACGGGTGAAAGTGCAGGGGGGTGAAGAGAGACGCATTTGTGCACGTTCGCTGTTTATCGAAGAGAATTGTGGTTGTGCTTTCACGTACGCGGCCGTCGTCCGAAACGGTCGAACGCACTCTGAAAGGGAAGCTGTGGGGAGAGTCTCCGGAACCGTCGCGGATAATCCGCTTCGGCGAACAAAGTGTCGAGGTCGGAGAGACACGTGCGTCCGCCGATGCAGTTTATCCGGATGCACTTTACCGGAAGACGAAGGCTTCGGAGGAACGTCCGAGAGAGGAGGGAGAGAGATTTATCCACCGAGAAGTCGAATGCATCTCGCTAAATAAATCGCGTCATTCATTCCGTTCGGTTTGTCGAGAACAAGAAGCATTTTGTCTTTTCTGGGCGATGTTCGGGCTTAATTTTCACGATGTGATTGATAACATCGCGATTGAGAAGTCGTGGAAGTCTCTTCACACTCCATTTCATCGCGAATGAAGAAGAATAAGAAGCGCAAAACACGTTAATTCAATTTAAAATTTAAATAAACGTTTTTTATCGCGGGTGTATAGTAGTTTAAATGAAAGACAGAGGCGCGATGTCGCGCGTTGTCGGTGCGAATTTTACGTTTGCGCGGTGAAAAATTTTCGCGTTGCATTCCCGACATTACTTGCTTGCCGGTATTCGAGTTCGTTGAACTGCGGAATGCTCGCGTAAGTTTCTCCCCCGTTGCATGCGCGCGGAGTTTGTGCTTTCCTAACGGATTAATCGACATACGCGCGTCTCTTTAATAAAACATAATGCGGTACAAGCATTGCTCTCTGCGCGATAATTAAATTCTTTAAAAAAAAAAGGACACGCGACGGGGACGGCTCCGCGCGATCAAATATTCATCGTGAATTCGCGACAAGCATATCGGTTTTATGTATCTGTTATGGTCAAAGCCCGTAGCACGGACGATCCTAGTATTAACCGTTCTTCGGGCTTTGACCATAACATATCCATATAATTAAATTGCTTTATAAAACGCAGGCAAATGTTTTATGTAATAAACAAAAAACATTAATATATTTGTATACAACGGCGTATCTCGACGAGAACACACGAACGTTTGTAATAACATAAAATCACAATTTGTGATGATCGCGATTTTTATGTTCTCCACGTCTGTGTGTGATTTTCATCTTTGCTCGCGTTTATTATTATTTTATTTTAACATTTATTTCATTTAAATATCTCCATTTAATATTTAAAAAGTCGTAACGCGCTCGTTACAAATGAAAAATATATTATTTTCCATCGTATGTGTATACACAAAACTATTAAATGTAATATTTAAAAAAGAGCGATTAAGATGTAAAAAACTGAAAAAATCACAGGAAAACTTTTTTTTACACACAAAAAAATATTAAAAACAAAAGCACGAATAAAAGCTTACGTTTTTCTGTCTGAATAAAAAATCGAAAAGCGGTTTTTACACAACATGCGGATTTTTACGAGTTCGCAAAATCCGCGCGCGGATGAAATGCGATGCACAACGCGTCGTCGTCGATGAAATTGTTTCTTTGATTTTGTCGGTCGCGTCGGTACTTCTCTCGCAAATATATTCACCATATCCAGCGCGCGGATTTCTTCGTCTTACGCGATTTTCGCTTATAAAGAGAGAGACAGAGAGAACGTCACCGAGGGAGAAACTTCTCTCCAGACCACTCCCGTCTTTTCGCGGTGTGTTCCAGTCTCGACATAGTCGTCACGATTCGCGCAACCTCGAAATACACTTCTCTCCTATTAGAGCTTAGCGCTTCGCGGAGACTGTGCTTAGGGGACGCGTGACGCCCGAGAGACTTGCAGTCGCGGCGTTATTCTCGGAAACTACCGCAACGAGAAACGCAAAAGCTTTGACGTATTAATGCAACCAACCATCATTACGAGCGCATTTAATATATTTAGCAAGGAAGACGCATTATGTGAAATTGTAACATAAAATTATGTAATGCATGTTTACGCGGTACTACGGAAATTATATTTAATATGTATCTATTAAAAATTTTATTATAGCTTTTATTTCTATTTACGCGATTTTTCAAATGCACAGACGGTCTGACGGTAAATTGTAAAAATACCAACCGAGAAATTACGCATTTTCGCACTTTTACGCGGATATATAAAACCACGCTCTTTCAGTACAGAATTGTCAAAGAGAGACTCAATTTTCATAGCGTCGGTAGTTCTCGTTTATGTTAAGAAACGTTAAAACCGTACGACGTCACAAAGAAAAGCTTTCTCCGAGTACATAAGAAAAATGCAGAAAAAGCATATTTAAATTGCACGTAGCAGTGCGTACATTTTTAAGATACACCTCAGAAAAGCGCATGTAAAAAAAACGCGCGTACGCCACAGATCCGTCATTTTCATTAGCGAACTCTCTTGGTTTTTCATAAACGGAATTTCTCGCAATGTTCAATTTCGTTAATTGAAATTTAGACATCACAAACTCACTCGCTCTGTTATAAATTTTTTATACACCAGTAATTGTTTTATTCGTTTCAATAAATGGATATTTTTTTGTATGCACGACGGTGGAAACGTTCGACTGTCGACGCGGATGACGACGGAATTTTATTTTCGGCCTATCGCTCGGGCCGGAAGAGCCACCGTTCGACTCCTGTCGGACGCGTTGGAAAGTTCGATCATTCAATTAACGTCCGGACGGATCTGGCGCGCTGAAATTGAATCATTTGGTCTCGCGCACCAGCGAGACGGGGAGAGAGCTCGCCGCGGATCGAACGGGAGGGGAAGGGAATACGTCGGAGACCTCCGGGTCTCAGAACTTCGTAATCAAATCACAGGCTACTGTTAATTGCTTCCGCGTGCTCGATCGTAAACAACTGCATCGGCGATCGAATCTCTTAGGTCACGAGATGCGCCGCGTTTCCTCTCTCTTTCTCCCGTTCTCTTCTCCATCTTCCGCGCCGGCTTATTAAACTTCTTGACGTTCGTTCTTGAACGCGAAGTAGGTGCGGTCCTCGGAAACTTCTCGCGTCCGACATTAAATAGAAGGATATCCGAACGAGGGAAGTCGGCGAGGAAGAAATCGCGGTTGCGCGATTCTTCATCTCTTGCGGGAATCTCCTTCCCTCCCATCTTCTTTCAATCAAACTTAATTGCGGCGCCGCACCGCGCGTTCTTATTATTACTTGTGTCGAAGGTTCTTCTTAATAACACGTCAGAGAGAACGGGACAAGCTAACAGGCCGGAAGCGATATTCGCGAAACCGGCAAACGCCAATTGCGTCGGACAGTTTGATGTGGAAGCGATATTTAAAAGTTATCCGACATGATAGCGCGGGGATTACATGTATTGACATATTGACAAGAGAAGCGACGTTAACGTGCAGGGACGGGAGGGACGTCCTGTCCTTTATACGAGCCGATACGTTACTAAAATATTTACGATTACATTTTGATATTCATTTTATTCGCGTGTCCGTCTGTATATTTGGCCGCGCGCGCGGACTGTGTCGATCGGAAACACGAAGCGGAAATTTTCGCGGTGACGTGTGATTCGCTATTCAGGCCTGTTTTGATATTTTCCAACCGGACGAGAGCCGCGCGCGCCAGGTTAACCGGGCTTATAATCAGAGGGGGAGATCACTACCGGCGGAGCACATAATTCACGACATCCCGCGACGTCGGCGTCCCTTGAGAGCATTGTTTATCTCACATTGTTCCGCGTCCCGCGAGATAGAAAAACGGGAGCTGAGAGCGCTCGTTGAATAAAACGGGTTAAAAAAGACACGTGGTCCTCCCGCGCGCGTATACATATATGAGCACACTCGGGAACACACCATTATTGTCCTGCTCGACGAGTGTCCTTATTATGTCTGTCCTTCCGTGCTCTCCGGCATCTGGCGCCCTCGAATCCTTCCGCGGACCCATCCCACGTTCCCACGGTTCGCCGAGGGATTCTCTTCCCGTTCCCTTCACCTTCTTCTCTCTCGCGAAATGGAGCCTCTTCTCTCCGGGCTCTCTTTCTCTCGGTATACATCTCTCCCGGTTCTCTTCGCGGCGCGGAAGTTTGTCCTGCCGTTATTATTGTCCCATCCTGCCACTCATTCCCTTCTTTATGCCGCCTCGTCGAAGTCTTTGCGATATGCCACTTGAATCCACGATGGCTTACGACAGTCGGGAGATAAAAGTCTCTCCGAAAGCTCCTCTCCGCGCCCTTTTTTTTTCTTTTTTAATATACACGCCGCTTAATTTTTCATCGGCCAATGTCGCTTTATCCTCGTACCATCAGGATGCGCTCGAGAAGAGTCGTCTCTCGCGCGTTATGTTCGTTGTTTTGAATAATACATTCGTACTTTGCCGACTCGTTTGCTTTAGTTTACGTGTGGCTTTTTCATGTATTGGTAATGGAACACAGTGTTTGAAGCTTTAGAGTTTAATATTTTATCATGTAACAAAATAAAAGCGAGAAAGAGAGAGCCGCGTTATTAAGCCGCGTATTTTTTTTCGGTACGTATTTGCAAAATGATACGAAGAATTGCTTTCGATCTTTCGGTTACGAATTTATCATTTAATATACGTTCAATAAAAGCATAAGCCGTGTGTGCGCGCCAATATAAACTCGGTGGAAATGAAATCGCAAATGCAAGCACGTGCGTTATTTATATTTCCGCGTGAATGATCTCGCGCGCGAGACCAGGTTTTGATCACATTTATCGTGCAATTTGACAAACCAGCGCGACGTTTCGTGAAAAATAAATTTCAGCGCAAAAAGTGCGCGGTCCGAGCGTCGGCGACGACGGCGGCGGCGGCGGCGGCGGCGGTTTTATCCGTTCCGCTTCGATTAATGAGTCATTGCTAATTCAGAGCAAAATTTACTTCTACGCGCGCAACGTTCGGCGGTTCGTTTACGAAGTGTATGTACGTTACGCCCGCATACACACCGGCACTCGTCGTCGACGAGCGTGTCACGGAAACGAGAATAAAGTACGCCGTAACGGCCGGGGATCAGTCGGCCCATGAGCCATTATTTTCCCTTGATCCAACCGAGGGTTTCTCTCCCGGCTTCGCGTTCGCCTCGCGCGCTCTACGCGCGGCTTGTGTGAGTCTAGTGTACGCGAGCTACTTTATATACATCGCGACGACGTGTACGTGGCAATTGAACTTTCGCATTCGCCGCCGCGATACTACGTCTATCTCGATTCTCGCCGTAAGATCAACTACGCGAAGTAGCTTCCTCTACGAATAAATTGCTACGTAAAGTTGGGTTACACGACGCGGCAGCGCATTAATCATCCGGCTGAGGTGCATCCCGCAGACACGTAGGTCGTGATTTTGGTCTGGGATGAGAACTGTGTTGGATGGAATGTCAGATCCAGAGAACGTATTTAAGTAATAGAACCGTACAATCTCTTTTTCTCTCTATCTCTTTCTCGCGAAACAAATTATAACCATTCCAAAGTTTTAGGTTTATTTTTTCTGAAATCGAAATATGTATATAAAATATGACAGGCTCTTATACATGTACATACAATAAAAAATAATAGAAAATAGATGACGTTTAGATATAAACTATAATAAAAAGATAGATAATATTTAGATATATGTTCCCGTTGAAATATTCAAGCGATAAAATTGTTCGAGAGAATTACGTACAATCTTCTCCCAGCGTTTCTTTCATAATTCACATTGCGAAACTTCCATCGAGATCCCCCTATCAGGCAATAAACGAAATTCCATTTCACCGGAGCAGTTAAGGATCAAAATTGTGTACATACGTGCGAGGGGATACATATATATATATAAAATATTATGCTTTTAGCATGCATTATTATCATCTCTCCTATCAACAACCAACGGGATAACGTACGAGCGCCAAGCGATTCGCGGGTCAGGTTTTATCGCGCCGCGGCATCGATTGCTTATCAGGCCGGCTAGATCGAGAGCGCTCGCCGCGTGTAATATATGCGGCACGTGTTACTTCCCCATACGGCGCGCTGGGGGCAATTTTAAAAGGCGATTCCTCGTGGGAAATTAAAGCGCGAACGCCGAAATAGAATAGCCCACGGGCAATCGCTCGATTTCCGGCTGTGTCGTGTCGCGGGATCCCTTTCGTCGTCGTCGCGCGCGGAAAAAAGCCACCGTTGAAATTTTTCAGCTCACGCGAGCTTTTGACACTTTTCCGACGTGTCGCCGATTGAGTTACTTGTTGCGTGCGTTGCGCGCGAACACGAAATGTTAAACTCTTCTCGCAGCAGCCTCCATTCGATCCGACGCGAGAGAGTAGCGAGCGTAAATTGACGAATATACTTGTCGCCGTAAACTTGCGCTCGAGTTGTGAAAACGATATACCTACCTGTCGTAGGTGATATTCTAAAGAACTTGCGATCAAAAATTCGAAAGGCAAAAGAGATGATTTTTTCGTTTATTCCGCGAATGTTTTTTCGTACACATATGTCGTACGTAATATTTAAAAATATTTGTTATCAATATTATATTCTCAATTAAGAATATGTTTTTAACAGTCGCTTACAAAATTTATATACTATTTACATGTTTATCTGTCGATTCGATTTGGCGAGATAAAACATCAGGCGCGCGATCGAAGGAACCACATTGCCGCGAGATTGAAATGTAAAGTTTAGCACTTTACTTCCGGGCAGCCGTTTGATTACTCGAAGCGCGCCTTTTTCATGCATACAAATATTTTAACCTTCGTTCAGCGCCGCTTCGGAGAGAAAGAGAGTAGTCAAGACTTTTTCCGAGGTTTCCGCGCATATAGCTCTTAATTTTATTAGGGCTACTCTCTCTTGGTTCTTTCTCTTTTTCTCTCTCTCTCTTCTCTCGTCTTCTTCCACCGGCGACGAAAGGAGGACTACGACGGTCTTCGTAGCCGCCTTTTTAGCATCTCCCTCTGGAATTTCTGAAGCTTATTAAACGTTCGAGTAGGCAACGTCGTACCTAGCCCTTCCGCTCTCCATACTCTCTCCCTCTCTCTCTTCCTCCCATGACTTTTAATTAATGAGGCAGTATCGATCGACGACGGTCGCATCTACGGAGGCCGAGATATCGGGAGAACTTCCAATTTGCAGAAGTACCTTCGTAATGGCGACGATAGCATCGTCGGAAGTAGTTTTCCTTTCGAAATATGAACGGGCATTTATTTTGCTAAAATCACAAGACGCGTCCTCTTTTCAAGCGCATCTCTCGTGTGATTTCAATGGTCTCTTTTATTTTCTCTACTATTCGTTTTCGTACTTGAAACCCCCCTGAATATTCCACGATTTCTCGATTCTCGAGAGTTCCTTCCTTTCGTCGGTCAGAAATTAAATCTTCAATATGATGTTACATGGATATTATACCACGTTATATGTATATTATGTAAAATTGTTAGAGCACAGTTTCTTACGGTTTTAATTTTGCTATCAAAGAAACATTGACGTTGGGATTTTTTTTTTTTACTGGAAATTTATCTGCAACAAAATGTGGGGCGAAAGTTTACAAGAAATTCGAAAATTTTCGCCACATTGTTGATAATTTTCCAGTGAGTACATGACGAAGAAGAAGCAGACTTATCTCTCTTCGGGGTAAATACACGAAGAGTGGATAATCTCCTTTCAGCGGAGTGCGCGTCGGCGGGTTCCTTTAGACAGGATGGCCGAGAGGTCCTTTCCAGAGACTGTGGCGGAGATTCTTTCAGCCACTGTTATTCGACTCGAGGTGAGTCGGGAGGATTTCCTACGGGAAATTACTTTTCCAGGAAATCGCGCCTAAGGAGGCGACTGCTCGCGCGCAATGTTCGGGAAATCGGTTTCCCCGGAGTTCGCGAAAAAAAAGAGAAAAAAAAAAAAAAGAACGAAGAACGAGTCTTGCCATCACGACGAGATGAACCAGTCGTCTTTTTCTCATCAAAAACTGAGCATTTGCTCCCGAGCTTAGCGTCCACTAACGCAGGCGTTATCGTCTGTCGATCTGATACCCATTCGGATATCGGGTTTAGTCCTTTATAGAGCGTGCTTCAGAATTAATGCCTCTCTCTTCCTTTTCGCTACTAAAAGCTACTAAATACGGCGGATAGTAAAAGCTCACGCTGCGGTAGGGACACGCTTTTGTTACGATGTTATCGGTATTCGCACGATTTATCGCATCGCATCAAAAATAATTACGTGAAAGAAAATTGCCACCGCACAGCCCCTTATCTAATTTCCGTCTCTTATCTAATTTATCCGTGCGTGCCTGTTTCCTCTCAAATCTCTTATCAACTGTTACATGTTCGAGTAATTTGAGCGGCAACATACCTCGAATTTCGACGGTAACACATGCTTGTTATTAGAGGATAACAGTTCGTGAATGAAGGACTCGAGAGCGTTCGGACTCAAGCGTCGCGTAATTGTTTCTCGCTTGTGTCGAACTGGATTATTCCGCTGGATTAAGTTGGTCGCGCTGGGACGAGCCACTTTTTGCCGGGTAGACTCGGGAAAATATTTTTGGTCCAATTCCCGCTAGCTAACTTAACCGCTGGCGCCGTGGCATCTCGGACGCGGGTCTCAAGTGGCCGGATCACTTGACCCAACCCGATCCACCTCGCTCTCCCGCTTGGCAAATGTATCCGAGGAACGATAGTGGAACGACTACGATTTGGCAGGTGCTCTCAGAGTGAGGTATAACTAAACACGCATGTTTTGCGCCGAGCGCAGCGCCTACATATCGACCGTTCGTTCGTGCGTGCGTGCGAGCGACTTCGCGTGGGAAAAGCTGTTCCGTGCCAGAGAGAAGAGAGAAAGAGAGAGAAAGAGAACTTATTATTTCGTTCTACAAACAGGGGAAGAACTGTAGTCTGTACATCGCACTAATTAGGATAGGAAGACCGAAATATGTGTTGTAGCACGCGGCGATAAATGAACAAGATACGTTCGCCTGATGGACACATCGTTATCGTATCACACTTACGATCGATTAAACAATGTGATTTTTGAACTCAATAGTTTTTGATTATGATGAGTAATTTGAAACGAAAAAATGATTTTAGCAAATTTACACGTCGCTAAGTGTCACTCTTGCCTTTTCAATTAACGTTAATGGATTATAATTCTAATTAGCAAAATACACATATGATATCTACGAGAAATTAAAGTTTGCGAAGATGGCATTCGTTACATCTCGTCCTAAAGTTAGAGATGACACAAAAGCAGCGACGGTTCTGGAACATGCACAAATCTGAGTCGAGGCGGTACGCGCTCGCATAAATAGTTATTGAATTTAAATAGCGAATCCGCGCGCGCAACACACGGAGATGAGAAACGCCGCGCGCGATTAGATGGTTGATCAAATATTGATCCAGGTCGGCTCTCGGAAATCTCCGTTTGCAAATGCCGCGCATGCTGACTCGCCTATTCTTACTTGTCTGCGTACACAGAGAGCGTATAATTAGTTATCGGACTTTAATAAGGACTCTTGGCTTGGCGCTCGCGCGCGCGCGCGCGCGCCAGAGGGGCGCACAGCCGCGCGCCGAAAAACCCTACTGGATTATCTAACGAGCTAATTGAGAACGACGCTCATCTCGTTAGGTACGACGCCGTCCGTCGACCCTGGATTCTGTCAATTTCGCATGCGTTATTATCGGACTACGCCCGAAATAATCCCGGCGAGCTTTCGTGGAAAAAGATATTGTCGAAATTCCCTTGTCAGTTCCAATAATGCTATACGCGATGAACAAATATACACAATTTAAGCGCGAACGATGTGTAGATAATATTCGATTGATAAAATTAAACTATCGCTGTTAATGTTTTTATTTTTGGAACAGAAAGAGAGAGAAAGAAAATCTGTATTAAATTTATGTTATTTTAGTAAATATTGTTTAAAGTTGATTATTTAAAGTCCGTGCTAAATGTAAATTTGTTTGCCGGTAATGTATTTGTTTTGATATTAAAACTAAATCAAACGAGACGGATTCGAATATTCTAATATAAATACACAGGGAACAGGGTTAATTTGCATAAAGTTCAAATTAATATTGCAGTGCCTTATCGGGTAACCCGGTGGCGAGGGAGGAGGAGGAAGGGTTAAGTGAAACGCGAGACTTTCCAGAGGGCCTGTACCATTAGATTCCGTAAATGGAAACTTGCCGGCAAATGGCGTCAGACGTGGCACGCGGGATAAAGGCACCTTTCTCACGTGCACGGTCATCATGCGGCGAGGTGGACCGAGAAAGGGTTACAGACACGTAGAAAGATAAAAGTCAACTTCGCTCTTCATTAACTTCGCGTTTTTCTCGGTTTTCCGTTTTACAAATAAATTCAATGACGCGTCTTCTCTCTCTTTTTCTCTTTCTCTAAAAAGGTCGAGCACGAAAAAAAAACTACGGATTACCGGGATGCATTAAAACTACATCTCGTTGCACTTATTATATCGCGACGCGGTATCTGTCTCATTAGTACACGGAAATAATCTCTGAAATCATTATTACGAGAGAGTTACAGTTTCATTAAGAAACAATTGTTCGTAACTTACTAGGAAAACGCGTCGCTGTTAGCACGGCCGCGGGTCATCCTCTACATATTTCATAGACGCGTATATATTTCACACTCTGCGTCCGGTCTCGCGCCACACGGTTCTTCTTAGTCCATTAATCATGCGCACTCTCTGCAATAAGCGGCTGTTAGATGTCGTTAAAAACGGAGCCTCTCTCGCGCGCGGTGCGTCCGTGGCTGTCCGCCGATTATTCACACTTTTTTCTCGCCTCTCTCTCGGACGGAGAGGAGCTGCGGCCGGCAGCGCCGACGAGAGAGCATTAACCGTGCTTAACATAGAATAATAATGCCCGCGTTTGGTCGGCCTCTGCTGCCGCAAAGAGGATGCCCGATACGCTCCACGCACGAAAATCCTCACTCACCCGCGCCTCTCGAAAGCGCACGTCCTTCTCTGTATGCGTGCGCCGTCTCGACGCGGTATTATGCTTAAAAATTCATCGAGGGAAGAGATGAAGTTCGGTGCCAAGAAAACGCTCTCACTCGTCT
Organism: Pseudomyrmex cubaensis; assembly: GCA_014825685.1. Classification (NCBI taxonomy): domain Eukaryota; kingdom Metazoa; phylum Arthropoda; class Insecta; order Hymenoptera; family Formicidae; genus Pseudomyrmex; species Pseudomyrmex cubaensis. The sequence continues at coordinate 103,026 of QVOA01012940.1, forward strand.
CTCTCCCCTTAACGCGTATAATATATATATATACACACACCCTCGATCGAAATGGCTTACCGACCGTGATTTTCATGTTTTTCTGTCTAGGCATCGCTCGCGTTTGTGTTGTAACAAAATGGTAGTTCAAAAATTCAGAAATACGATTTATTTTGACACAAATTGTTTACTTACAACCGCGATGTTTGCTCTCTCAAAGAATTGAAAAAAAAACTTTTAGAGCGACATACAGATTTAGAGCAAGAGATTCTTTTTTTATTAACTAGTTGCTTGTAGGATGGTGAAAGATAGCGGAAGCGATAAAGAGGGCCAAGATTCGGATGAAAGTTTTATGAACTGCCGCTGGTATCTTCCGAATCCGGAGTTGAAATAATTTATAGACGAGCCGATTGAACTTCTCCTCACTTCTCCGGCGGAAAAGGGGGAACGGAAGGGCAGGAACAAATGTTACCTCGTTACTGCGCGAGAGATATTCGAGTTTCAATTTATTTGCCGCAGTTTAATTCCAAGCATCTCGATTGTAATTCCGAAACGCAAACATTCTCTCGTGCGTGCAAAATAAGAAGTATTTCTGCAGATCGGATGTTTGCTCCGGATTGTTCTGCATCGATAAAATTGCGCGCCCCGGCAAATAAGTCGGGAACAACAAACAGCGAGTTTCAAAAGGGAAAACAGAACGGAATCGGGCGTACGTACTCGGGCAAACGTCGCTTTAATAAAATTAGTTTGTTCTACGGATTGACTTCTATCAAGGAACATATACTATATACATCTATATATATATATATATGTATATATGTAAGCAGCAAACTTCCTGGGATGGTCCCGGAGGGAGAAACCACGGCAAATATTTATTCCAACCATCGCGCATGTAACGTAGCAAATATGACTATTCCGACGTACAGCCAACTCGGATATTCGCGCTAAACCGATCCAGACGATCAATTTGCGCTTGTTATTAACCGTAGCGACATTGTTGGTCTCTTTGTTTTGTGGGTTTTGGAGCGTGAGCGCGCGCGCGCGGATCAACATTGATTGTGCATTAAAGAGCGTATTGCAGTTCGCAATTCGCGCGAACGTAACAGCGCGATAATAGCCGAATTGTATTAAAAAGTATAACGCTTACGAAACACCCGGGATAATTGAAATTTATCGCGGACGCAACGGGTCGTTGTATACGTGGTGTTGCTCTCGCATAATGCCGCTCATTACAATTATAGAATTTTCCGATTTTCATATTGCGAATTTGCGATGCGCGCGACGCGCTGTTCGTTAATTACACGGTAATGAATAATACATTTTTTTTCCTCGTATATATACGCGAACGCGAATGCGCGCATTACAAAACTACGTCGCCGAAATATAAATTTTTTAATATTTCTCCCATATCCTCGCGTTAAAGAGTCCTTCTCTCCTCTCTTCCATCGACTCAATTCGACTATCAGTTAGCTGTTTTTACTCACATTTCGCAAATTTCTCGTAATTACGTTCGCTAATTATCATACAAGTGGCGACGAGTAACTTACACGCTACGAATTATAAAAATATTCAAATGTACGATAATAATATTTAGATTATCTCTCCGCTGCGCGGTTTGGGCTAAATTAAAACCGCTCTCGGAAAAAAAAAAAAAAAAAAAAAACGCAATTAAGTATTTATATATCGCGGTTTTAAAACGCGAGATAATGTTTATTTGCGACGCGAGCTCATTGTGCGTTTCGTTAACGTCACGCAAAATTCATTGCGTTGCTGCAAAATACGTACCTAGCGCGTCGTTCACACCACGCAAATGAAGCAAGAACAATCTTAAAAATGTAAAGCTCCCATCGGATTAAAACTTCGCGGATCTACTTGTTTTCCGTAGAATTTGGATTAATGAAAATCTTCCGCGTCTGTGTGTGCTCGCGATAATATGTCTCTTAATACCCGACGTTCTTTTTGTACTCGAGTATGGCGTCTGGTGTTACACGCGAAAATATTCAAGAACACAGTCGGTCCTGTGTACGTAATATATACGCGAATCGTGCGAATATTCCTGCAATTCTCATTGCACGCGCGGTAACGTCGTTTATCCGCCGCGGAACTTAATCTCGAATCGGTGGACAGCCGTCAACTTCTTTTTATCGCGGCGAGACGCGTCGCGTTTTATTACACGTTTCGTTGCATATCGCGTGCGCGTCACAATGACTATATATACATATCTCCCCCGCACGGACAATACATCACGGGGTGAACTTGATGCGCGGCACGCTACAGCTTTAATTAACAAGCACTTCGTGCGATCGACGCCCGAAGAATGCCCGGGCATTCGAAAAACATTTTGGAAATATTCCTGTTTGAGCGCGCTTGTTTCGACGCGGCCATAGACGAGAGGGTTGTTCGGTCTCGATGATAATCAACGCGATTATATGTATACGACCCTTCGGGCGCCAATTAGCGCTCTACAGAGCGATTTAAAAGAGAATCAATTTTCGAAGCGAAAATGTTTTTTTGACATATCCCTCGTATTCCTTTCTCAACGTAAAACGTACGCAATAAATATACGTCGCGCGATAAATGTGCTATTTTAGCTCGAACAATCGTTGGTTATTATCGTTGGTTATTATCGCGAACCGACAGTATTTCAAGACAACAAATAGCTTTCAGAGTCGCGACGAAAAACAGGGACGGATGATGTGATGAAAAGTAATGAGAGAACTTTTCGAAGACTTGTATCTCGAGAAGACAAAGAGGTTTCTTGTACTTCGCGATATCTCCGATAACTTTCAATGAGAAGGGAGACCACTGATGGGCCGAGGTCGGATTGTTGGAAGTCAAAGACCGGAAATTGTGATCGGTGATCTCTTAGCGAGTAATGGACGATATGCCGTCGAAGGGCCGCTTACACCCTTGACATATCCCTTTAAGACGATATCGTATCATGCGAAAGAGGGTTTGCGTTAATGCTGCGTCTGCTGGCTAAATTGCGTCATTAATAGTCTAGTGGCCGAAATCCGCACTCCGGACGGGAATCATCGCGTCCTTCGGCGCGAGATTTACCGGAATGAACCGGGTAGCGTGAATCCTTTGACAAAAGAAACCTCGACGTGTTGTACGTGAATATTATATTTTTGTTTGCGATGTATTCCCATGACGCTACGATTTTGTTGGAAAACTCAGTTTATCTATTCTACGCACGAGACGATATGAATACACTCCGCGAGAAAGGAAATATTTTTTCACGTTTGCACAAGAATATCTTGCGTCAGGAATTGAAACAATCTTTTTTTTTTTTTTTTGGATCGAAACACAATCGCTGTAGTTTTACTTTAGAATTTAGTTGAGTAAAATCTTTTATGATTTACTTGTTTTATTAGCGCAAACAATTTCCGAGAGAAAGAGAGGACATTAATATCGCTCTCCAAGCGCATTTCATTATTCATAAGTGATGTCGCAATTAAAGAATCCTTTCCGACCAGCTGCACAACAACAAGCGCTCACAAAAACGCAATAAAAACCGCTGCGGCTTGGAATTTTTTAATTACCTCAGGGGTCGAGCAAAAATTTCTTGATTACCTCTATGCTGGAATCGCTCCAGTGCGCTCTCGTTTTCCTCTTTTTTTTTTCTCTCTCTCTCTCTCTCGCATTTCTTTGAAGAGGCTTAAATATTTAAACGTCGACTCGACTGACCGTGTACGAACAATCAGAAATGACGCATCTCTATTTTTGTGTCAGAGTTAATAATCGTTTTTTTTTTTTCTTTTTTTTTTTAACAACGTTAAATTAAAACCGTAAATATACAAGCAGTATAACATTCTCTAGCATGCGAAATATGGAAGTAAAAATTTCTTTGTCACGGAGATAGAATTTCAAAGAGTTTTATTTATTTAAATGGTAACAACATATTTTTAAGAGATAGTAACATGAGTGATGATATAATAAGGAAACTTGTTACATGATAAAAATATTGTTTTTTAAGGATTTGTTTTCTAACCTTTACAACAGACTTGATATTTTAAATAAAATATTATGTTTCTTTAAAATACGTGCATATATGAGAAATCTTGTATGGTGCATCGTATAACGTTTATACGTTTTATCGAGGGAACATGTCCCCGCTTTCGGCAACGTGTACGTACGTTTTCGTGCGTCGTCGATCTTCCGCCGTGGGGAAGAGAGGCATGAGGTCGCAAATGTTTATCGACCTACCCCGTGTGTCAAGGGCCCGCGTAAAAGGCAGGGAGGAGAAGAGAGGGAGGGGGTGGGCTTTAATCGGTAGCGAGTAATCGAGGCTGATTCGACGAGGTAAATTCGTCAGATGAAAGTAAATCGTGGAAAGGGAAAGCGCGCGCGAGGGTCCGACTGTTGCGCGGGATATAACGCAGTGGCGTAACGGGAGCGCTGATTCTACAAATTCCATTCCCGTTTATAATTACGGGCGAAACGCGCGGGAGTGAACCACTAGATGCCTCGCTTTTTCTCTCTCGCACATTCTCTCCGATATAATAATTATGCTCTTTTTGTTAATGATGATGTTTGGATGATATCGGGTTTATTCGCGTGATACCCCGTGTGTGATACGCGATACAGTTTTAAATGATTTGTAATTAGTGAAAATAATAATATCAAGCTTATTATTTGTTCTCATTCTCAAAGGGCTTTGAATACTGTTATGAGTTCCGTTATTGTATATCTTTTAGATACATATATTTTTAATGCCGCCAATTGTTCCGTCAATACGTAGTTATTTTAATATTTCGATAAAATTGCGAAAAATTACATGTGATATTTTTAAACAGAACAGTATGTACAGTGTTTTTCTGTTCTTTTCTAATTGTATGATACTAATTGCATGATAATTCTATGCTTGAGCAAGCGCGAGATTCATCAGCACTTTGATACAAGATCAAACTCCGTTATAGAACACGTTGATTAATATAATGATGGTTAATTGTGAAGCACTTAACGAGTTTCCATTATAGCAAACTTCGATTATCCGAACTATGTTGTAACACACTGTCCGTAAATTATCAATGAAAATCGACAGGGCGTACGCGCGACAATGTGTTTCCGACTTATCATCGCGAAGCATCTACACACAGTTTTCCTCGTATTATCAAAGAAAAATTATCGATTGCAAAACTACTAACTGAAAAACCTGTGTCGTTAAAATTTGAAACGCGGTAAAATTAGTTTATAGATACTTCATTTTTCAGCTCATATCCCGTGATCTCCGTCGATGACATTTAACTCTTCCGACCCACCCACGCTGTTCATGCGAAAAGAGATCTCTTTTTTCACTTTTTCTTGGAACTTCAGCTTCGCCAATCGCGGGAGAGATTTATTTCCGTGAGTTCCGCCGCGTCCCTTGTTATTACGCCACTGATCACCTACGCGAGATCGAGATGGCGGTTTGTCGTCGTCGTCGTCGTCATCTTAGAAGGAAGACGAAGAAGATGCGGAAGGTGGACGGCGGAATGATAAACTACGGTGCCGAGGGTTATCGGAGTCGACACCCCGGGCACGTGTGATAGAAAAAGATAGATTGAAAAAAAAGTGAGAAAAGAAAGGGAGAGAAAAGAGCGAATTTGCGTCGTCGGAGTTGACGACGACGGCTCCGGGGATCGTCGTCGGTCGGGTGCTTGCAAATTGCGCCTTAAAGTGGTGGAAAATCGGCGAGCGAGAAAGAGAGAGAGAGAGCGCGGCGAAATAAGTGAACCGTCTGACATTTATGGTTCGTCTCGACGGGGCGTCTTCGATTCTAAGTGCGAGGGTATTTTAGCGGTACGTTTAAACGCACGAGGAGAAGTGACGACAAGTGAGTTCTCTGTGTATCGCATAAAAGCTTCGCGGAAAGTTAGTTTTATATATACGTTGTTGTTATTGTCTCATATACAGAAGAGTAATTATCTAAAAATACATATGACATTTTGTGTACCTCGCAATGTGTTTACACGAAGTTGACATTTTTAAGCTGTTTATCGTTAAATTCAGGATTTCTACTTACTCTGTTTTTGTTGTTGTTGTTATGTTTATCTTGATTCGAAATGTTTAACACAATACGGAGGTAATTTGAGAGGATAAATTTTACAATAAAAACCAACCTCCGGAGTTTCGCCATATTTGTATTTGCCGACCGCAAAGCCATCGTCGACATAACATTATATCCGACGACTAAAGTTTACACTCTGGTAGGGAGTTAATTTGCAATATTTGAGCCCCGTTATAATTTATATGACCGGATGGTATCGCATATCTCGCCGTGGCATTCGTGTTGTTTGGAATTTCAAACGCAGAGCACTTCTCTATTACAATACCGTAGCCGGAATCGATTATACACGAGAGAGAGAGAGAGAGAGAGAGAGAGAGAGAGAGAGTGTGTGTGTGTGTGTGTATCTGTCTGTCTGGGATCTTGATTTCCTGAGTCAGGGGAATATTTCCATGTCATTGTGAAGAGAAGAGGGAACACCATAGTCGGATCGCGCTCTATGAATCGTACAAATTGTACGAATGATTCGTGTTTCCTATTCAGGCATAAAGAATCTTGCAAAGGCTTTCTCTTTTCTTGAAAAGCGCTGCACATAGAGATGATTGCGATAAAAGTGAAAGAGGTGACGATAAGTCGGCGAGCATAAAAAAGCCGAAGAACCGCCGATAAATTTTGCCTAGACAGAGGCAAATCGCCGTATGAAATGGTAATTTCGGTCGCCATTGTAGAAAGACCGAAGGGATAGTTGATAAATCGCGACCACCCTCAAAGCAAGACCGATAGGGACGAAGAGGTGAGGTAATCGTTGGCAGTTTCGAATCCGTCCAAAATATCGCGCTCCCCCGATTTCTGGTCAGAATATCGGGGACAAAGAGATAGAACTGCCCCCACAGAAATTCCGTCATCTTTTATAAGTGCTATAAATTTATTCAAGGAAAAAAATTTACGTGACACTTTTAACACGTAAGAGTTTTACCATTTTCGCTACAATTTTTCTTAAAACATCTTTTGCAATTTAATCCTTAAAAGTCTGTCTATATTTTATCTGTTAAATTTTCTGTACAAATTTCACGGAAAAATTTATTTCTTTGCGAGAAAATTTCCGCATTAGAAAGTCATTTTTCGTGATCTAATTTACAAAATTAAAGACAATTATTCCAAGGTGGTCGTATTTCGTTCGTAAAACTACATACGCCTAAGAAACTTAAGTTAAAGAAGAGAGAAAGACTTCGTAAATCATCCACTTTCTCTTTCTCTCTTTCTCGTTCTTTTGCAATTTCTTTCTCTTTCTTTACGTTCACAAGGTTTCTCTCCCCATGGACGATAATTTATACTGGTAGCTCACGTCTTGCGCGAGAAAACGCGTAACTCGAGAGATATGTGGCGTATCTTCGCATCTTATCTTCGCGAGCGCAACGAAAGAGAACGGCAGAGAGACATCCCGAAAACGAAAATAGCTCTTGAAACACTGCCGTTCTTTGATATCGCGAGCGCGCGCTCTTACACACGTTTCTCCCGAATAAATGCGCTTGTGCGAAAAGTTACCGGCGACACCGCGTTCTCGTCTCGAACAAAATGAAAAAGAAATAGCGTGAGATAGTTAATTAATTCTGATAGCGCCAGTCGCACATTTATTCTTATGTGATTACAAGCAACACGATGAAAATTAGGCAAATTAAGTTTGTTTTTTTGTTTTTATTGAAACGTCAAGTAGCTAATTACATACTAATTACTACGTACATATAAATCGTACGCACACAAAAGTGTCTTTTTCGTAGACAGATTTTGTATCGCTGTTGGGAGTTGCGTGAACACGGTGTATATATCGATTAGGAATAAGTCTGGAACTACAATAGCCGTTATTATCATCTCGCTGTGTGACCGGTTGATTATTTAAAGCGTAGGTGGATTAATTAACTGGCTACGGGGCGGATAGGGCTTCCAGGCACAATCGCTGCCACAAAGGGTTCCCGCGCGCCGAAGTATCGTAATACCGTTAGCGCTCATGTCGCTAACTTTCGTTCGACAAATATTTGCTCGGTCAACGCGCAGCAACAAAAGTTAGCTTAGAAATGAGGCGACGGGGGCAATCTGACAGTCGTGTGTTTGGTTAAGAGATGAAAAATACGGGATACAAATACGGGAGTAGGAATTGCACAACCGCGCTCTATGTGCGATATATTTTATTATCAATAGAAAAAAAATTTTCTCTCTTTCTGCGGCACAAACATTTTATTTTCTCGGAGTGAAATTTCGTATTTTTCAGAAAATCTCTGATGAGATTACACAAAAACAAATATTTTATTTAATCCACTCTTATTATTACGAGTTCTCCTCTACGTTATTTGATTACAATTAGTCGGCTTCGGAGAAAGCGGAGTAGAATAAATATTGAAGAGAACGCGCGCGGGCGGGGCGCGGAGATCTTCCCGGGCAAATTATAATTTGCAGGCACGTAAATCTCTCGCGCTGAAGAGACGCAAGTGGGACGAGGGAGAGGCGGCGGTAAGGAGCTTTATTTGCGGAAAGAAATGAGTAGACTCTTGTCGGTGCGTGTTTGTCAGAGAAAAGAGAAAGAGAGAGAGAGCATACGGGGAGTGTACCGCTCTTCTGCGGTATTTTCAAATATTTATAAGTCCTGCGGATTGGCGGAACACATCTCGTTTGAGAGAGACACACGTCGCGCGCGCATACGCACGATAACTCGCGTCGGAAAAACCGCGTATTACCGCACTCGTGACGTTTCCACATTTTTTTGCCGTTATTATTAGTCGTGTGGCGAGAAAATTGCGTTCTCGCGTGCATACGCAATTATAGTTACGGGCGTGTGTACAGTTTCGGTGGGTCCGTTACACGTTAAAACTTGGGATAGGGCCCGCGTGCGATATCATTAAAAATTCCAGGATAAACACATTCTTCGGCGAATGCACGCGATGAGACTCCGTTAAGTTTATTTTATCACCTCCACCGTCCAATGTTTAATTCTAGAGATTACGTAGGGTACGTGTATATTATCACAGCGGTTGTTATCCTTTGCCTTGGCGCTAAGTTTCACGGTCCTTACGGCTGAACGTATACATATCCCCGCTCGGCTTACCAGAGTTACCAGGTTTACTACGTACATGATGTAGGACGTTCAGCCCTTGAAATATATTGCGTTAACTCTTAAATGAATCTTTGCTTAAGAGTCGGATTATACGTAGTACAAAATACGATTACACATACAATATATTTTCTAGAAGAAAACTGTAGAAAATCGAGAGAGAGAGAAAGAAAGTAAAAGTTTAATGTTTATTGAAGATATTGATGAGCGTATCGCTCTATAAAAAATTGACATTTTCAAAACTTGTCAATCGTGACAGTTGCATAGTTTTTGATGGACGACATCAGTGGTTCCGTCGAAGTTTAGAGAAACTCACACAAATAAAAAGATTTGCTAACTACAAATCCGTAATACCCTACTTTTAAAAAACTTTCCCCTTTAATCACGAAATCGTATAATTTTCTCGAAGAGCTGTGCAGTTCTTGATAACTTTTATCATTCCGATCTTTAACTAATTTTAATTAGAAAGAAAGATTTCGCAGATTCGACTTTTCCGCCCTTCTAGTGATATTTTTCGCGGTGATTACTTTAAAAAAAAAAAAAATTACAAAGAAATGATCGAGAGATCTTTTCTCTCTCACGTTCGAGATGCAAACCGCGAGTGTCTGATACTTTTATTTAAATTAAACATTGATATTCAAATTAAAACAGAAATACTTGAGCTTCAGAGCTGAAAAAACTCGTGTAATTATTGGCAACTGTGAAAATTGCAAACCACAATTTACCGCACAAACATTTGTGTGACATAACCTACAGTATAATTACTTTAAAAACGCAATGTAATCAAAGCCGCGTTGTAAAATGTTCCGCAACCGCCGGCCTGGGGACACGACATGTTTGTATCGTTTCGGCGCGGTCGGGGCGCTACCACAAACGCGAAATGTCCGTATTTTCATTGTATTTTTTATATCTATGCAGAGCGCGAGATTGCGAAATGGATTCGGCGTCGAGCGTGTCGGTCGACATCGCGCGAGATATATCAGCGAGGTATCTTAGATATTTATGATGCACGACCGGCGGTTACATGGCGGCGGTCGCAACAGACGCCCCCGCGAGGTTGTAAGATACATAAGGACCCCCGCGTTACATAGTGCCGCGGTGCACGACATATGCCGTGACGTTTGGCCTCCTCCTCACACCGCCGAGGGAGCGACCAACCCCACGTTTCGGCGTTTTCTCTCTCTCTCTCGCACTCTTCTCTCAGGTCGTTCCCTGTCTTCCTCTCTCTTCTATCTATCTCTCTCTCTTTCCCTCTTTCCGAATTTAATGGTGGAAAATTCAGCCAGCCAAAGTCAATAAGTTGTCCCCCCTACGAGTTCTCTACGGGGCCCCATTCGCACCGCCTGCTCGCTATGTAGCTTGTCCTCGCTCGAGCGCAATGGCGTAGCCTTCTCCCAGAAGACACATGTGGAGATATCATTTATATTTAAATTTCCTCTTGCACATCACGTCTGTTCGTGTTCTTCAATGACGTTGCACGGATATGAGTGTAAAGGTTATTATCGAGACAAAGAGAATAGGGAGTCTCTCTACTGATTTAGAATATTTTAGTTTTCGTTTTCTTTTCTCTTCTTAAGTCTTTCTACAGTGTTTTAAGAAAAAAACTGACTCTTTACATAAGAGATAAGAGATGATTTGATGGGAAATAATGAATTTGAGACATATTGTGCATTATGATTGATTTGAAAAACTCTTGCTACCGCGAGGGAAGGAGAAACGATATATAAATTACACTTTGATGATGATCTGCGGTGTTTCGTTGCGGTTTCGATAACGGCTGGAGTTATTGACGGCATTGCTGGCACATGACGACGGTGTTTCTTTTTTTGTTTTTTTGTTTTGCAATGAAGCGCATCGTCTTCTACGCCAGTGCGTTGAGTGCGCGCGCGTGGCGAAGAACCGAGGGAAGACCGAAAGCAATTTGTACCCCTCCTCCCCCCCAATACAGGCTTTACGTTTCGTTTCGGACGTTTATATTGTGCAATATATCGAGAGCAAGAGAATAGGCCTGCGCTTGGCTGCGCTCTGAATTGCCTCGGGAGAACGCGGTTTCGCGTGGAAAATGTAACGTTGGAGAAGTCCTTCTTCCTATCTTGTCTCTCCGTCTTTCTCCCGGGGAGAATCGGGGACGTTGCCTAGTATTCTTATCGTCAAGAGGGGGAAGCACCTTGAAAAGGATTCAGAAAATTCCTCTCGCGACAAAGAGGACCGAGAGAGCTCGGGCGCCGGCGCTTTGTCCCGCTCGGTTTCTTTTCACGATACACTTATTTATTCATAAGGGCCTAAGAATTTCTTTGCGCAGAAAATCATTCTTAAATCTCGACATCAACTCGCCTTGCAAATTTCCGTGATCTAGTATGCCTCTTGTTATGATGCAAATGTGAGGAAAAGAAAATGTTTTTTGCCGTGAAGAAAA